>OVBX01000002.1:0-123471 GCA_900406325.1 Erucastrum elatum | reverse complement strand
AATATATTTTAATAATAAATAAAATTAGTTACAAAATATATAATTAAAAATTTTTCCATAAAATATTTAGTAAATTATAATAAAAATTACCCAAATATAAAAACAAATAAGCGTTATGAAATCAGATAATTCATCAAACCTTATATAAAACTGATATCATCTAAAAAGAATATATTTTAATAATAAATAAAATTAGTTACAAAATATATAATTAAAAATATCTCCATAAACATTTAGTAACTATGATTTAGTATAATAAAAATTACCCAAATATAAAAACGAATAAGCTTATCATGTTATTTAATTAGTAATTGTGAAACGATTAAATCCGCTTGAGCGGGCACAACACCTAGTAGTCATATAATATAACATACCGAATGTTGAGCCAAGCAGTGCATATTGTATGAAAATGTTATGCGAAATTCATATTTAAGCTATGATGATAATTAGTATATAATTTGGTCGGAGGTATCATGTATCATTATTGTTTTTAGAGAAAAAATATTTACACAGGAAAACAAATCCCCTTATTATTAATAAGGAAGTAATTTGAGAAAACAACCTTCAAAGAGTAAATTAATTTCAATGTTGCCATTATACATATGTCTCACCCTCACATTTCTCCTCAACCATCATTTGAAATTATCCTTAATTTACTAGGATTATTGCATCCAAATGCCATTAGTCCTATTATTTTTGTTACATGTTTTTTCTTTACATTTCTCATTGATGACACACATTCATTGATTCTTGATGACATGCATATAATACGTTCAATGTGAATGTATAGTGGAATTATAGTAACATGCATATAATAAGTTAGACAACACTCCACCGAATGGATCCACGTTAGACAACACACCCATATCTTTTATATATCTTTTATATTGCATAGCTTTTCAACAATGCTATTCTTTTTTTTAAAAAAATATGTGTGTTTACGTATTATATTCTTTTTTTCAACAATTATATTTATAGTCTTCAAAACATACCAAAAAATAGCATATATGTATACATAACTTATACATTTTTTAAAAAAAAACATAGTAACTTGCACTATGCAATATTAAAAAAACATAGTAAATTAATATTAACAAGAACCTAACTCCAACGTATACTTTTTAAGATTAAAAATTAATATTAATATGAACCTAACATAACTCTAACGTAAATTTTAAGATTACAAATAAAAGATCAATTTATTTTAGGAAAATGTCGAGATTCAAGAGAGAACAGTTAGAGAGTCTTCAAAACATACCAAAAATATCTTTTATATATGGGAAGCATATAAAAATGGGAACCAAATTGTTAGTGATTTCGCGTTGACCATTTATATTCATTCGTCAATCAGTCCGAAATTTAGAAAGGATGGTTTCAAAAATTTACTATCTGTATTATGGCAACATGCAATTTATTCTTAACCATTACTTACCCTAATAATTTGTATTATAATAAATTATATGCGACCATGGCTATTTAAGAATTTCCAAAATTATTAGAAACTGATCTACAATAAATATAAATTATTTGATCCATTATGTTACATGATATATTATTTTTTGTCAACTGTTACATAATAAATTAAAGCTAAAAAATTACAAGTTAAATGTATTTGCACAAGCCCATAGTATATGAACACATAAAATGAAACTTAAGGTGAATTTGGAGGGACAAAACATATATGAATTCTGATTTCTGTAAAAAGTTGTAACTAAGTTTCTAATATGTAACATTTAATAAATATATTAAATTATTTATATATAATCATTTTCACAGGTCTTCACATAGTAGTGATGTAAAAGACGTCGTGTGCCCATCAACCAATTAATATAATGTTTTGAACAATTTCTAACATGCCAAATTAAATAATATAAATATGAACACATAAAATCATATTATAAGATATTTCATGTTTTGAGGTCGGGTATAAATCGCCTTTTACCGGATCGACTCTATTCGAGTCGGTTTTGTTGGGTCTGGGTCAATTCGATTCAGTTCATTTTGATTCTATTTCTTTCGGATAGAATAATTTTATACTCAATTAGATACTTATAAATTTTCAATTCAGTTTCGAGTAAAATGCCTATGCTGAATTTATATATAATGTTCGATACAAATTATGAACAAAAATATATAGTAATTTAATAAATTATCATATATATTTGAGAAGTGAATTTATTTAATGTCACACTCTCCATAATTTTAGGGTAGTCATTTTTATATTCAATAATTAATCTTCATAAATAATAATAATAATTTTCAAAATAAAATTGTTTCGTAATATTCATGGTTTCCAAAAATCATGTTTTTATGCAATCGTCTATAATTATTGCTAATTAGTATCCTAACTAGAATGTACAATCCAAAATACAGTAGAAACCACAATCAATCACACAATATATGCCAACCATTACGCTGTCATAATATTTCTATTGTAGAGAACAATAAGAAGGATTTCAGTTCGGTTATGGTTTTCAATTTGGTTCAGTTTGGTAGGATTGTAAAAAATAATTTGGTTTTGGGTTCTTTTCGGTTTTTGATTTTTTAAAAAAATTGAAAAACCGAAAATAACCTAAAATAACAAAAAAAAAAACTGAACCGAAATTAACCAAAAAACAAAAATATACAAATTTAACCAAAATTAGTCGAAAATATCTGATTTTTTAAAGAAAATTTTATCGAAAGGGGCCGAAAACCATTAATATCAGTTATTTTCGGACATACAATTGAAAACCGAAAATAACCGATAACTGAACCGAAATTCAGTTTAGTTAATTTCGGAATTAATTTTTCAAATTTTTGGTTATCCGAAAACCAACGGGTCGGTTCGGTTCGGAAAACCGAAATCACAGGACTACTACACATACTAAAAATTTTATTACTGTTCACATATATAATATGTAGTGTTGACTATTTTTATGTAATCATTTTCTGCTGGTCATATCCTAGTGTTAGTATTATTCGTCAAGACTTCCAGAGTGAACCGAAGAGCATTTTATAATTCATAACCTGCCGGTTGGTCAGCTTGGTTTGGTCAATTTTATAAAAATAAAATAAATGCTTAGTTTTGATTCAGTTAAATGCTCTTCGGTTTGGGTTTCTGTGTTTATAATGAAAGTTGTGGTTTTTGGTTAAATTATGACTCAAATTTCTTGGGTTTATGTAAATTCAAAATATCTCAATTAAATTCACCTTATTTGATTTAAAGTTTAAAATCTTGGATATAATTTCAAATTTTGTTTGGAATAAATCAATTATAATTTGGATATATTTTTGTAAGAGAAAAAAAATCAAACTAAAAGTAGGACTAGATTATAAGCATTAATCGCAACGAACCAGTACCACAGAAACCCAAAACAAGGAGAACAAATAAAGTACACAAAACACAGAAAGCCAAACCGATTTTCATAACAATGAGTCAATGACTAGCCATACCAACTGGTCAACCAACTTTTATAATCTTTGAGAGTCCGGTTCAACTCATAAGTCCTAAAGATTCAAGTTCACCGACATTTTTCTTGATTAGCTTTCTAGAGAAAGCTTTGTTGCACTCTCATATCTTTCATTAGCCTTGTCCATCTTTTTCTCCAACTTCAGCAACGAACACCTCTCCTCCTCTATCTCCTTTTCAACCCTTCTCACTCTGCCTCTTGCTGCTTCTAAGTTGCTCCACTTCTCTTCTTCGTTTTCCCTTACCGTAATCGGGAAATGAATCTCCGTTTTGCTGACACACCAAAAGAATCAAACACATCAATGTCACATACAAAAAAACGCTGAACTTGGAAAAGAAACAACGACACGGTCAAGTACCTGCACCCTGGACGTATAACCTCGTCTCCGTTTGCTACAAATCCATCTAACGATACTGCACCATCATCACCACCGATGTGTTCAAGAGCCGCTTCAGCCTGTGCTTTGGTCTCATAAACGTGTAACTTCCCAAACAGACTATAGAACAGCGTTTCCCTAAGTCCATAACCGTCATGCGTTTTGATTCTTAGCTCCTCTTCAGCCAGGTCGATCATGTTCACTGCATAGCCTTTGAAACCCGGTATGGGACCTCCATCGGTTAGCTGTGGATCATCCATGTCTAGTTTCCTCTGAGGATCATTCTCCACAACTCCACCAATCCAGCGACTACATGTTTGGAAAAAAAAAGATCATCGAAAAACAACATTAGGGTTTAGCAATAGAACACTTGAGTGGCACGTTACCTCTTTGCACCAAGACATTTAACACGAAACCGAGTGGTAATTGATCTTTCGAGACTAGCTGCTTCGGCTTGAAGCTTTCGATCACTGTCTTGTATAAGTCTTGAAGATTTGCATACCAAAGCTAGCATTGTGTCTTCTCCCAAATACTCAGACAATACCCTGTCATACTCACACCAAGATACTAAAGTTTTGTTCAAAGTTTATCAACTCTAAAGATAGATGTTACCTGCTAAGGGAGGTTGAGGCAACAGAGCCAAGAAGCGCTACGATGCCAAACACTCCTTCCTTTGACAGAAGCTGAGACCTTGGAGCTGGAGAATTTCTGTACAAAGAACAAAAAACTGATGCTGCAGTGTTATGATGCTTCTCTTCTATGTGTTTCATCATTGATTCCTTGGTTGATAGGCACTCTGGAAACGACACACCGATAGGCTCCAGAGAAACTGAGATGGAGAAACCATGAATGAGACTATGTTCTAATAAACATTTTGTGAATCTCTTTGAAAAAAAAAGACTAATAGTTACCTTGCAAGGCAGTCAACTCTTGCAGAGCCTCTTCTTGTTTAGCTTCCAAACACTTGAGACGCTCATTTACTTTCAATATCCTTTCACTGTAGCTATTGAGCTTTGCTTTTAGTACCTGCAGAGGAAAAGGAGCATTTTCAAAACAAGGAGCTGAGGCAATAACTTGGGACACAAGTTATACAGCATTCTATATTTTTCAATGTGGCTTAAACGGGGTAATGATCAAACATACCTCAGTGAAATCATTCAACTGTGACATATCCACTGGGGCAGTTTGGCTACCGATAGCCGATGACATTTCTTTAATGGACAAAAGTCTAAACTGTGACTGTGAGGATGGTGTCTGTTGAGTTGGAGTCACCCATGGATTTGTAGTTGAACCAATCTTTGATTGAGGCGTTAGATATATCCCTGGGTTAGGTTCAAAACTACCAATCTCATCTCTTTCAGAAGTTTGAGCAGAAGATGTTAGCTGAATCTGAAAAATTAATAGAAGAAGGTATCAACAACATGGATTTTCTTCTCACATATTTCAAGATTATAGTTACACTACCTACCTTTAGGTTCATATGAAGCTCTGGATGCCGAGAATGGAAGACCTTGAAAGAGAAGACACCCTCAGTATCAGGTAAGGATAGAGAAGTGATTTTGCAGGAGCCATGAACAAAGGCATATCTGGTTGTACTATCAACGCTGCATGAATCGGATTCAATGCTCAAGGTGTGGAAACTTTGGGATTTATCGTCATTGTTGATACTAGTGTCCATAATACCATATGAATCCGTCACTTGAAACTTGAGGTTTGTAAGATTTGTACCAGCAGTACAGTACTCTGGGAGCTGATGAAAAAACAAAAAAAAAAACAAAGATGAAGACTAAACTGCAGAACAAGAGAAGCAAACTCAGTTACAAAGATTTTACCTCGGTTAAAAGCATGAGCTCTCTTATCTCAACTTGAGACTCTTTCTTGAAGATCTCTTTCTTGCCAGACGTTAAAGCAAGTGATACTACAGAGAAACAAAGATATTAAACAACCAGAAGATCTCTTCATTACATCTTACACAACAATGACACCAGTTTTTACCGGGTTTGCCATAGCCTGCTGTGACTTTGAGAATTCCAGATAGATCAATGCAGCCATCACTATCAACCTATAAAGTGATCAAATGAAACAAGTTACTAAACTATGTTTACTTATTCTATCTATCATGTACATGCAAAACTTTGGTCACTGATTCATCCTTTTTTTTAATCAAAAACTGCGCACCTTTAGGTCTGAGCCAATAGAGTCTTGGATACAAAAGCCATTCATACAAAACGAAACATTGGTACCTTCTTCAACATGATTATTATATCCATCGAACATCTGCTCAAAATTTAGTGAACTTAGGCTTCGTTTGATAGAAATACTCATTGCTTTATATGTATAGACTGATTTTATATACATACCTCCAGGATATAGTTTTCAACAGTACAATCCGGAAGCAAGTTTTCCATTGCCTGTGGATTGTTCTCGACAACACGCTTCAAAGGCCCAGGTTTAACTGAAATACGAAAATATAAGTTAGTTCAGCTTTACAGAACAGACAAATGAATAATTGTTTCTATACAAATTCGAAGCAAAAGGCTTACCTTCACAAGCAACTGAGACAGAAAATGGATCATCCTTTGAGCAGATTTCTAAGGTTGCTTTATAGTCTGGTCTAATGTGATCTAACCCATCAGTCTTAACGAGCATATTCTGGATTTGTTTAAGAAAATTAATACACTACCACCAGAGGCTTTGTGTATAGTACTTAACAACCCTTTCTTATTAGTAAAAATGTAGTCATAAGTCATAACAAAAGGACTTAGATACCTTGAGTTTGAGAATTCCACTATCAATCAGGTTGGCCTCAATCTTGTAAACCGAAACTTCGAATTCTGGGCTGGCTTTCAGTTTAACTTCCAGTCTTGGAACAGTAGTGAATGGTATCTTATTCTCATACTCATCAAAGCAAGCGATAGATAAAGGTGGTAGAGACGACCCCACCCTGTAGATACACACCATTATCAAGGATCAAAAGAAGGATGTAAGTGAAGAAAGGTCTGATATGCAGTGCAGTTACGAGTCTCACCTAACACTAATGGTCTCCTGATTACCAACAAGTTTCCAACTCCCCACCTTTGAAGATGGCTTAACAATCACCTTCTTTTTACAAGTAACTGAACTCCCCTGAAAGGAAAATGTACACCGATTAGACTATATGATACATGGTACAAGTTTAAATGGCTTGTGTAAGTTATAGCTTTACTTACAACAGAAAAACTGAAAATGTAAGTCCCAGCTTTCTTGAACAAGTGTGGGAACTTGGACTCAAGTTGAAAGATGTAAAGACCATGCAACCCTCCAAGGATTGTAGGAAAACATCTATCTGAATACAAAGGTTTTGCATTCTTATCCCTTGATTTCATATTCGTGCCTTGTAACTCTACTTCCATGAGCATCTCTCCATCCATTTTGACAATCTGTTTCTGGTCCAACTTTTTCGACAGCTTTGAAGACGTGAAGCTAGCAGGTCGAACAACTGCAACAATCTGTTGCGGTGGAGTTTTTCCAGCACACACTGATTGGCCAATGGTTGTTTCCTGTAACATACTCCAAAAGCCACTTTCAGCTAAACATATCTTGGCATACACGTATATGATGATGAAGGCACCAAAATGAAAAAATGAAGAAAGTGAGTGACCTAACACATGAAAAGAGAAACGTCCATACCCCATTAAAGTTCAATGTTCTGCAGTCTCTCTCATCTAGCAAATCGATTCTTGATGGATCCTTTTCTTTTTGCTTGTCAAGTCTTCTGTTCCACTCATTCTCATCTAGAAGTACACACTGCAAAACAAAACAAAAAACACATATCTCAGAGTTTTGTTAAAAAGAGTATGCAGAAGAAAAGAGGGTTGAGCTATTGACCTTTTCAGAGTCTATAATACTGATAGGGAAGGAAGAAGATTTTCGAAGTTCCAGCTTTGAGATTCCTTTAATGGTTGATAGCATGCACCCTTCTTCCTCAGAGAAATTGATTTGCCTACATTTAAAAAGAAGTCAGAATGCAACAAAAAACACAAGTCAGAACTTGGTTTAAATCAATCACCTGCATATAATCCGAGCATCACCTGCGTAGAAGACACGTTGAAAGAGATCAATCCACAATGAATACAAAGAAAACATAAGAAACAGTTTACTTACCGCCTGTTTCATCTTCAAAGTTTTCTATCAAGAAATAGTCAATGGTTGCATAGACATCGTTCTTGTGAGCTCCTGCACATGCTCCTTTCATTATCCTGATCTTCTGTCCACGTTCCCATGACTTCCCTTTTCTCTTCATTACCTTGTGCACCCTCACAGCTACAGCTCAAAAAGCATTTCAGTTACATTTTTTATACATTACCAAAAACCATAAAGTGTTTTAAAGCTAAGCATACCTTGACAATCAGAAGAAATGCAAAGAGCTTTCTTATCCAAAGAATCAAAAATAAAGGTTGCTTCATCTTCACCTAATGCATCTTCTTCATCATATGATTTATGCATCTTAAGAACCCAATCGTGATAACTCTGATCCACTTGTCCATATGTCAAACTTTTTCCTTCTCTATGAATCACCATACTGACATCTGTAAAACAAAGAGTTAAATCTACTCTACTAAAAGTTGGATTTATTTTTTTAACTGACCGTTATCCTTCTCCTTTGATTTACTACCAAAGTTCTTCAGAGCCACAGAGAATAGGTTTTGGCGAGCAAGATCAGTCTGAAAAAAAGGCATGGTCAGTAAACAAACAAAGAAGGTACTAACTACATTAATTAGTCTTGGACTCTTGGGGAGGGTAGTGTTTAAGCTTACTTTTGAGGGTGTTGGGACAAAACCAGCATCCAAATCTACAACCACCATGAATCAAACATACAATCATAAAACATATTATGAAAAGAAGCATGCAAATAACTTGACATACCGACAAAACATTTCACTCTTTGGCAACATTTTTGAAGAGTAGAGGCTATGGCTCCTCTTTCCATGAAAGGAATTGATGCCTATACAGAAAATAGCATTGGTCAAAGTTATTTGTCTAAAATAAAAGAAGAGTAGAGATGACTAACCCAGGGGACTTCTGGGAGTAGACGGCCAAGCCTTCTTACTGATACACGACCAAAAGTTTGAAAGCTTTCAGAAACTTTGTATCCTTCCTTCTCTAAGCTTTCGATGATTATATCAATGCTCTCCTTCCCCTGCAACATGCAAAGTTAAGAGAGCTCAAAAATTGTTGGTAGTCAAAAAAGAGGTCAGGTTTCACTTCTTTGAGAAAAAGATTGTCGTACACGGATGATTGGAAAATAGACAAACTTGAGACGAGCGTTTGCCTCTTGTGATGTTCCTGCATGACAAACAATGAGATGAAGCAAAAGCAGCCAGACGCAACATAATCTGGTTTAGTACCTTTTCTTTTTGCGCAGAATCTAATCTGAAACGAAAACTCTTCACCCTTGGAGTTTAGGTTGGTGGTGGCAACCTCTCCACCCACTATCTCAGTTAAATCCTCTCCACGGACCTTGAGAAAATGTAAAAAAAAAAGCTGATAAAGCAATGAACGCAACGAACACGAGAATAAAAATGATAGTATCTAACCTGAAACTCCACAGGCCTCAGAGTCCTTCCCGTTTTAGAGACTTCATCACACTACAAGGTTGAGAAAAGTAAAATCATTACTACGTCCAAGAACCACCAGAATAAAGAGTTAGTTATTAGATAATGTTAGTAGTCTCAGCAGCTAAATAAGTTACCTGGATGTATGGAAAATAAATATCCTTAAGTCTGCACTGAAGTTGATATATCTCTGGGATCTTACGTTTCCACTCAAAGATCTCAACCTAGAAATTAAATAGAACAACAGTTGCAGATATTATAAGCATCTTAACTTCATTTCAGGACTTTTAAAGTATTAAAAATAGATGACATAAGTTACCTTTGTGAAGCTTCCATGAGGAGATAACTTCATTTCCTCGTCCAAAGGATCCCTCATTCCACCGTCGACCTTTACCAAAAACAAAGATGTTAAATCCACTGTTTAAGGACATAGAATTTAACAAGTAATAAGAAGAAAAACAGAGTTGCAACGTGATTGTATGGTAAATAATAACCTTCCAGTTCTTTCCGGAGGTAGAACGATTGTCAATCAATGCTTCTTTATTGAGTTGCAGGGTAAATACTTTATTGGACTGTTTCGTCTTTGAAGACACCAACGTACGCCTATAAGCATGTAAGTATCAAGTGAGTTTTAAATGCACATAAGAAGGGAACATTGATCAGTGAAACAGGAGGAGAACTCTTACATTCCCAAATGCATACAAGCATATGCACCTCCATATCCAAACATCCCAAAGAATGGCTACATTGCATAAGATTAGAATCTTCATCAGTCATACATCTTCTTGTTTATTAAGAAGACTGATGCAACCAGAAAATGTTGTGAGTTTTCTTAGGCATAGTTATATACCATAAGGTATGGTGGTTTGCCTCCAATAGCTTTGGGTTTGTGAGACCTATGTATTGAAGCTCCTATTTTTCCCCTGCACATTTTTGACAACAAACAAAATGCTCAAAAATTGCAGTATCAGCTTAAGCAAATTAGAACATGTTCCTATGTTTTACAAGTTGTCTCAGTAATATTTGTATTTAGTAACAACATCATCCATGTTCTAAAAAGCCTCACCACTTAGCAATCGAGTTTTCCTTGCTACTGTCCATTCCCGGACCAGAGTCAAAGACTGAAATCCGATCTTCAAGAATATCCACACTGCAAAGGAAACCACATGAACCAAAGATAAAACTCAAGTTGGATTATCTGAAGTATTATGACAAGAACAAACCTGATCAGTCTTCTGTTTCCAGGGGAACAAGACCACACAGCTTGCAAAGAATTGTCCTGTGAAAAAACAAATGAGCAACAAGAAATTTGGAGTTCTTTATCAGGTAAATGTAACTAAAAATAAAAACACTTACAATCAGATCCGCAATGGCTGTTTCAAAGCTGTAATTTTCTGGTAGTTCTATAAGCATGCCAGTGTCAGGAGTCAAATCCCACATATTCTGGAAAGAACAACCAAGAATATAATCATCATCACTTAAGCATAGTTAAAGGAGTCAAATGATATAAATACATATATCACAAACTATGTAATAATACTGACCTCATACATAATGGAAGCTTCACCAGACCCATCCTAATCCATAAGAAAATACATTCAGAAAATCATAAATATCCGAATCAACACATCAGAACAAATCAAATGAAAGCAACAAAAGAAGACTAAGACAAACTCACATCAAGACGTAGCATATTGCACGAATCAGGCTTAAAAGCCTCAAGTCGAACCATTCCTCTAATCTTTTCACCGTCAAAGTCAAGATAAGATTCAGCAGCGTGATTCCAGTCGATCCGTTTCCTCATCTTTCCTGACAAGTCAAAGCTCTTCCGGTTTTTTTCATACTCCTCTTTCACCAGATTGACGAAATCCCTCATCGACATCTCAGGTTGTGGGTTAGTAAGTGTGAGTGTCACGTTTGTGCCGTTTGGTAAGAGTATCTTGAGTTTGTAAAACTTATCTGCTTCTTCTTCATCATCATCAACTAGAACCAGTGCTCTCTTGAGCGGTCTCCGGTTACTCATCTGTAAAATACAAAGTCATGAGAAAACCTACAGAAAAAAAAAGAAGAAGAAAACTTCCACCAAGATGAAGAAGAAGGAGAAACTATAATTTACCTTTAGAAGGGGAGGCAGAGAGAAAGAACCGTGAATCGCTACCAGATGAGAAGAAGAAGCTGATGCCGAGAGAGAGGGTGAAGAGACTTGGAGTGAGAGTGAGTAAGTGAAGAGTCTCCTATGAACTTATTATACTACACGCTTCCTCCATGCATGCACCAAATTTTTATTATATAAATTTCTTTTTTGGAAATAAAAAAGGGATTTTATTATTTACGAAATACTCTAGAGCTTTCTGTACTTTCGAAAAAACCCATAACTTCATACATTTAAAATTCCACTTAGCTTTGCTCCGGCTGTTTTCAAATTTGACTATGTTTTTTTCTATATTCACAGAATCACATATTGTTTTGAAATGTGCGAGATGTAGCAGAATCTAATATTGTCATGCATCATACAAGAGTCTACTTTAAACAAAAAGCTTAAATAAACATGAGAACGTAGAGTTAAGCAAATAACCACCGCAGAGCTCAGCCCTAAACGACACAATAAACAAATTCCAAGTTTTCACGAACTAAAACTAAACACCAAAATGCCCTTCTTAGTGTCCCCCACAACATTTACATGTCCTGAGACTCAGCCATGGCTGCGAAACGTTTGTACTTCTTCGATGCCTTCTCAAGCTTTTTCCCTATCTTCTTCAACAAATCTTCTTCCTCAACTATCTCCTCCTCACGCTTTCTCTTCTTCTCCCTCGTTATTTCAAGCTTGACCAACGTCTTCTCGTGGAACTCTGGTACTGTTATTGGGAAATGAACGTCCGGAATGCTGACAACCCCAAACAAAACATAATAAAGCAGAGAGATCAATCAGTTTCAACAGTCAATAATAACCAAAGACAGATGAAAACCGAAGTGGAGAAAGCGCACGTACCAGCATCCGGAGAATGCAAATCCATTTCTTGTTTTGATCACACCATCTAGAGACACAGCATCTGCACCATCGAGGTAGGAAAGGGCTGCTTCAAGATCATTTCCTGTCTCGTACACTTGCAGGTCTCCAAAAAGTCCATAGAAGAGCGTCTCTCTAAGCCCGTGACCCGACTGTGTTTGTATACCCATGTCCCCTGAAGCCAGCTCGATCATGTTCACAGCGTAACCTTTGAAACCTGGTATGGGATCTCCATTGCGTAGGGAAGGGTTAGCCATCGCTAGTCTCCTCTGAGGATCATTTTCCACAAGTCCATTTCTCCAAAGTCTACATATATTTTTTTTTATCAGAGCACCAAACATATCAGTTAGCTAAGCAATAGAATCAAGAATTAGCAACCAATCCGAAAACAAAAGGAAGAGTCCAGATTATGACCTGGTTGCATCAATACAAATAACTTGCAAAGGATTAGTTATGGGTCGTTGGAGCATAGCTGCTTCAGCTTGAAGCTTCAGGTACTCATCAAAGCTTGGTCTATATTCTGATGATTTGCATACCAGCGCAAGCATTGTGTCTTTCCCCAGATATGCAGATAATACCCTGTCATTTTCAAATAACTTAAGATTCACCCCAACTGCAAACTCTGATCAGAAAAAAAAAGAAAAACAGTTTGGCTAAAAATTCATGTCACCTGCTTAGTGAGGTGGAGGCAACTGAACCAAGAAGGGCTACAATGCCGAATACTCCTTTGTTTGACAGAATCAAAGAACGCGGAGGCGGAACATGTTTGTTCAAAGAACAAAACACCGATGCTGCAGTGTCCTGATGCTCCTCTTCAATATGTTTCATCATTGAGTCTCTGGTAGATAGGCATTCCGGGAGCGCCTCACAGATAAAATCCAGAGAAGCTGAGATGAAATTTACATGAACAGGTTAAGAGTTTCCGGTTTATTTTCTCGAATTGTTAAAACGAGACTATGATCTAATAGACATTGTCGACATTAAAGATGTAGGCAATGT
Organism: Erucastrum elatum; assembly: GCA_900406325.1. NCBI lineage: Eukaryota > Viridiplantae > Streptophyta > Magnoliopsida > Brassicales > Brassicaceae > Erucastrum > Erucastrum elatum. The sequence continues at coordinate 110,043 of OVBX01000002.1, read as the reverse complement.
TTTAAACGGGATAGTGTTTCAAAAACCAAAAATATAAAAAAAAATGAAAAAGAATCACCAATGCAGCTTCAACACCCATTATAGATTATCAATCTTAAAAACAAGATAGTGGTTACCTTGCAAAGTAATCAACTCTTGGTCGGCCTGTCCTTGTTCAGCCACCAAACATTTTAGATGCTCATCTATTTCCTCTTGCTGCGCCTTGTATGTACTGAGTTCTTGTTTTAAATTCTGCAGGAGAAAGAGACATTTTTCAACACCGTTTAGATGAACTTGGAATACAAATATTAGATCAGTCTAGATATTGCTTTCGCCTAAATGGTGATAATCATACCTCAGTGTACTGCACTATATCCATCAGGCCAGTTGGGCTACTGTGATCCAAAGACGGTGACCTAAGGGCCAAAACTCCAAACTGTGAACATGGAGTTCGTTCCAATCCTAAGCTGGGAGTTGGAGTCACCCCTCGACTTGAGGATGAAGCCATCCCTGATTGTGGTGTTGATGTTATCCTTGAGTAAGGTGTTGAACACCCAATGTCGTCATCTCTTTCAATTGTTGGAGCCGGCGTTATCAGAATCTGAACAAGAGAAACAGCGTGCATTCACATGAGCATGAACTCAAACATATCGCAATATATATATATATATATAACTCAATTCACAAATTACCTTTGAATTCACATGAAGCTCGGGATACCGAGAATGGAAAACCTTGAAGGAGAAAATACCATCGGTCTCAGGTAGGGAAAGAAACGGAATTTTACAGGAACCATGGACAAAGGCATATCTGATTCCACTCTCAACTCTGCTTGAATCAGATTCAGATTCAACGCTCAGGGTGTGGAAACACCTGGATTTTTCGTCATGATGGATACTAGTATCCATAGAACCATCTGAATCCGTCACTTTGAAAAAGAGGTTCGTAAGAACTGAACCGGCAGTACATGACTCGGGCAGCTGATTGAAACATACAAGTCAGAGGATGTAGGAAGAGAGATAAGTTATTGCACCAAAAAATAATATTTGTACCTCTGTTGCAAGCCTTAGCTCTCGTTCCTCGATTTGAGATTCTTTCCGAAATATCTCTTTGCAATCAGACACAACAGAGAATGAGACTGTCGAAAACAAACAGAAACACTATCACAATCACAATCAGAAGATAACTGTAAAAGGGAAGATAATTGAAAATATCATGCATGTTACCATGTTTTCCATAGCCTTGTGTGACTTTGAGAATGCCAGAGAGATCAATGCAGCCACGACCATCCACCTATCAAATGATCAACAAAGCTATAAGAGTAATAGAAACCAAAACGCAAAACATCTAAGTAACTGCATCATCTACATAGTGTAACAATGGCAAGAAAACTGTATATTGTATAAAAACCACTCAAAAACGTCAGACAGAGAATCACTCAAAAATACTTTACTAGATTAAGCTTATCACACCTTACGGTCAGCGCCCATCCAGTCTTCGATACGATAGCCATCAGTTTTTATCAGAACACTGGTTCCTTCTGCAACGTGGTTACTGAATCCATCGAACATCTGCATGAAAATTATGATCAACTTGAGTTGAACAAAAAAAAGACTGATCACCGTATAAACAACGTGCATAGACCTACAAAACGTACCTCCAGAATCAAATTTTCAACAGTGGAACCTGGAAGCAAATTTTCAAAAGCCTGAGGATTACTCACTTCAACACGTTTCAGAGGCCCGGGGTTCACTGAAACAAGAAACAAAATTGTTTAAAGAGAAATAATATTCATAAAGACTTAAAACCAGCAACATAGAATTTTAGCTTACCTTTACAAGCAATCGAGACACATAAAGGTTTGTCTTTGGCGCGTATCTCCAAGGTTGCATCATAGTTTGGGCTGATCTTGTCTAATCCATCAGTCTCAACGAGCATTTTCTGCATTAGGTTGAGAACCACGAAACGAACCTTCAGACTTATTTTTAACTGTCTCTCTAGTAATCTTTAGTCGCTTAACATTTAACCATGGGAACATACCTTGATCATGAGAGTTGATCCTCCATCTATCAGGTTGGCCTCAAAGTCATCAATCTTGAGTTTAAATCCAGGGTCGGCTTTCAGTTCAACTTCCAGGCTTGGAACAGAATTGAACCGTATCTGATTTCCATACTCATCAAAACAGGCAATACCGAATGGTTTAAGACACGAACCAACCCTGTAGAAACACAGCTACATTGATCAAACATTCCAAAATTTCAGGTGAAGGAATAGTTTTAAGAGTCTTACCGAACATTCCACGGCTGGGGGTCCAGACTCTCATCGAGTTTCCACTCTGCTGCCTTTGAAGAAGGTTTAACAACAACCGTTCTGTTGCACCTAATCGAGTCGCCCTGAAGGTAAAGTGCTTGGGAAATCACATTACATGATACTACTCCGGAAAAAAAAATTAACAAGCAGAAGGAAAATTACTTACGATAGAGAAAGAAAAGTTGTAAGTGCCAGCTTTCTTGAAGAGGTTCGGAAACTTGGAGCCAAGGGAGAAGATGTAAAGACCACCAATCCCTTTACATGATGTAGGAAACAAGCGCTGTGACCACACGGATTTGGCGGCACCTGCTAGCTTTATCACCATAACCATTTCTTTGCCCTCCAGATTAACAATATGCTTCTGGTCCAGCTTCTTTGACGGTGTAACAGAGGTGAAGCTTGCAGGTCGGATCACTGCCACAATCTGTTGCGGTGGAGGTCTCCCAACACGCACACAAATTGGTAGTTCCTGTAACATATTGACATAGAAAATGTTACTCTACATACTGACATTACATATGTTTACACGTATATAGGAAGTTGACTTCAAACTCTTTAAGTAAATATTGACACGTTCTTACCCCATCAATGTTCAATTCTCTGCAATCCCTCTCTTCCAGCAAATCAATTTTCGAAGGTGCCTTCTCCTGTTGCTTTTCAAGTTTTCTAGTCCATTCGTCAGTATCTGCATGTAGGCACTGTACAAAAAATGAAAACCTTAGCTGTATGCAGCAGAAGAGAATAATAAAAGAGAAGAAGAACACTAGTTTAAGTGGCTGACCTTTCCAGAGTCGATTATAGTAATTGGCAATGATAAAGACTTCTGAAGTTCTAGCCTCCAACTTCCATTGATGCATGAAAGCTTGCATCCTTCTTTCAGAGGGCAATCGATAGGCCTAAAATTAAAGCTATAAGACACAGAGCTCCCAAAAAATTCTCAGAACTAGTCAGATGGAATAAAAAGTTAAATCACCTGCATAAAATCCGAGTATCACCTGCTCATAAATAAAACATTAAAAAGGAAAAGCTTTAGCCACAGCGAGTACAAAACATGATTCCAGTTTAAAATGAGGATGGAGATGGTAGGAACTAACCGCCTGCTTCGTCCTCAAACCCTTCTATCAGGAAATATTCAATGGTAGCGTAGATATTCCCATTGTGAACCCCAGCATAAGCTCCTTTCAGAATCTTTATTTTCTGGCCACGTTTCCACGACCTTCCTTTTCTCTTAACTACCTCGTGCACCCTCACAGCTAAGATCACAAAGAGCATTGCAAGTAGTGAGTACCCAAATTAGACAAGGAGATAAACTCGGAAACATGAAAAAAAGAAATGATTAATGAGAATGTTCAAGCATGTTTCTACTACAGCATCAATACCAGTAAGAAACTCTGTCTTAAATCAACTAACCAAATTAGACAAGGAGATATAATCCATGAAAAGCTAATACATACCATCACGCAAAATCCCAAGAGCCTTTTTATCCAAGGACTCAAGAACGAGAATGCCTTCATCTTCACCCGACGTAGCCTCTTCATCATGGGCATCATGCATCTTCATAACCCAATCCTGATAGTTCTGCTCAAGTTGTGTGATGCCGAGCTGTTTTCCTTCTCGGCGAATCACCATTTTGACATCTGCAAAACAAGAATTCATTTCTAGTATTAAGTACCAAAAGAAGAGGAAGGTTTGCAGAAGGACTTTAAATATTAAACTGACCAGTATCCTTCTCTTTGTCTGTCAGTTTGCTACCGAAGTTTCTTAGAGCCACCGAGAAAGGATTTTGGCTTGCAAGGTCAGTCTGTAAAAAGAATGTGCGGTGATCAGATGATATTGCACTAATATACTTCAAGTAATCTAGGTTAGTGTTTAGCTCACTTTGGAGGGCGTTGGGCTAAAACCAGCATCCAAATCTGCAACCAAGGAGTGTATACATTCATCAAACAATAATACTAAACCAGAGGTGCATAATACAATTGAATATGCGTGAGCACTTCGTACCGATAAAGCATTTTACTCTTCGGCAAGATTTCTGCAAAGTAGACGCTCTGAAACCTTTTTGCATAAACGGTATTGAATCCTACACACATTCATTGGTATAACAAACAAGGCAATAAGTGAAGTTCTTTTTCAAGCACATTTGAAGTAACTCCACGTTGCTAATGGCGACAAGAAAAGACTAACCCAACGGACTTCTGGAAGTAAACGACCAAGCCTTCTTATTGAAACACGACCAAAAGTCTGGAAGTTCTCGGAAACTTCGCATCCTTCCTGTGCTAGTCCCTCCAAAATGTTGTCAATGCTTTCTTTTCCCTGTAGAGATTATAACGTGTTCAGTTAAAAAAGGTGACCAAAGGTAATGTTGGCTTCTTCAGAGAAAAGACTGTCATACCTGGATGATTGGAAAATAAACAAACTTGAGGCGAGCATTTGCCTCTTGAGGTCTCCCTGGAAAACAATTACGTAGTCAGAATCCAAAAAAGACAGACTACTACTGTTGTTTCATTATACAATTCACCGCAAGCAGAATATATCCTTGCTAGAAGACACCAACACGATTTTAATGAAGCCTATGCTACCAAATAATGAAGCCAAAGCAGCTGGGACCTGAAGAAAGGTTTTTTACCTTTTCGTTTTTCACTTGTAAGAGTGAACCGAATCTGAAACGAAAATTCTTCACCCTTGGAGTTTAGGTTGGTAATGGCAACTTCACCACCTGCTATCTCAGCTAAATCTTCTCCACTGACCTGGAAAAGTGATACATCGTTATTATTTAGCTACAAATGGTCCTCTTAGTAATACAAACTAGGAACACAGTTATTTCGTCAATGATGATGATAATGACAAACCTGAAACTCTACAGGCCTTTCAGTCCTCCCAGTTTCAGAAAGTTCGTCACACTGCAGGTTGATAAAGCCCATTAAAAGAGCAATGTGACAGTTTTGGAATTCATGCATTTTAACTATCTTATAGCACAGTACTTTGAACTTTCGAGCATCATTGGACCGAAGTAGACAATAATGTACACTTGTGAAGATGAACATGCTAAAAACCGATAAACTAAATTTCAAGGTCTAATATTATGAAATGTTGTATTACTGATAGCCTAAGAATACCTGAATGTAAGGAAAGTAGATATCCTTAAGCTTGCACTGTAGTTGATATAATTTCGACATGTCGAATTCTGATTCAAATATCTCAACCTAGAAAGAACAGAGAGAAGGAGTTTCAGATTAGCATTGATAACATAACATAGCCGCAGTTTTAAGGGAATAAATGTGAAAAGCTGAAAAGCAAACGGTGATATATAGGACTAGAAAACAAGACCAAAAGGCTGCACAATCTGATCATTAGAGAGTAACATTAAGTTGTGCATGCAGTGAACTACTCAAAACAGCAAAACTGAATCCAAAGGTAAAACATATTACAGTGGAAAATCTCTTCGGCTGTATTTGCTTCTGCATCTCTAATAGTATGTAATGTCATGTTTATCATGTTATATGGGAACAATAACAGAAAATTTAGAAAAAGAGTGAACCTTTGTGAAACTTCCATGAGGCGATAACTTATTTTCATCCTCTGTCGGATCCCTCATGCCACCACTAGTCTATACAATAAAATTCGGAATTCAGTATTTAGGAAACGTTGGCAGACCACAAGCGACATATAATCCAAAATTTAATAAATGATGAATCATATTTACCTTCCAGTGTTTTCCCGAGACTGAGTGGTTGTCAATCAAGGCTTCTTTCTCGTAATGCAAAGTGAACACTTTCTTGGACTCTTTCGTCTTAGCAGACACCAAAGTACGCCTAATAAAGGAAGAGAGTTAAACGCAACAAGATAATGCAGAAGATCATATGTTGACTAAAGAGAAGCTGAAGTTGCACCTTCCCAAGAACATACAAGCATAAGGACCTCCATATCCAAACATCCCAAAGAATGGCTACATAGAGAATCATTCTTCAGATCAGTAAAACAGCAGGTAGTGATAACATTGTATGTGCTATTTAAACCCAATGTGTTAATTATCCATCAACTATTTTAAACAAAATATTTATAACTGAAGAAGAAAATGAACCTAAGTTATATTCACCACTAATGACTTACCTTAAGGTATGGTGGTTTTCCACCAACAGCAAGGGTCTTTTCAGATCTATGTAGTGATCCCCCTATTTTTCCCCTGCACAATATAAAACAAACATGAAGAATCTTCAAGTTAACACCAACAAATTAAATCTGCAGTATCAGACTGAGGAAACAAGACTTGATTGTAGTATCAATCTTATTCATATATAAAACATGTGAAGTTGTGTACTTGTATGTTCTATACAACAGTTTCTCAGTTCATAATCATGACTCAATAGCAATTGAATGAAACTGAAGAAGAAATCTAACCATTTAACAATAGCATTTTCCTCGCTACTGTCCATGCCTCTCCCAGTATCAAAGACTGAAATCTTATCAGCAGAAACATCCACCCTGCAAAAATAATTACAAGAACTTAAGTATCACACTCAGTTTTGTCCATCTAACCTCTAGTGACAGGTACAAACCTAATCAACCTTCGCTCTCCTGGGGAGAAAGACCACACAGCTTGCAAAGAATTATCCTGTGATATAAACAACGTGAGCAGTTGAGTTCCATATCGGGAATAAATGAGAAAACTAACACACGGTCATACCCCAATTTCATCAACAGATCCAGAGAATAATGAAAATCATGTTAGTAGTTCATATAAACAATGATAAGATTTTGTCACCGGTTTATAACACTACACAATGTCCACTTTGAACAGACACAAACAGACATGAATTTTCCATAAGGCATTTCACCTTTTAACTCAATGATACTGAAACACTTACTATTAGATCCGCAAGAGCTGTCTCAAAGCTGTAATTTTCAGGGAGCTCTTTCAGAAGATCAGTGTCAGGTGTCAAATCCCACAAGTTCTGCAAAAACCAAGAGCGAATCTTCACATATTACGAACCTAAGGAGAGACACAGGCACACCAAAATGTTTATGTTTCAGAATAGTAACGCTGACCTCATACATGGTGGAACTCACACCAGAACCGTCCTGATCCAAAGGTAGACACAGAGAACATCAGAAAAAACAAGAAGACAGAACTAGTTCAGGAACAAATCTCGGTTTGGTCAAAGACTGGATCAATAGCTGAATCACATTTTAACAGAACAATTGGGTGAAGAAACTCACATCAAGACGTATTATGTGCAACGAGTTGGGCTTGAACGCAGCAAAGCGAACCGTTCCTTGCATCTTTTCACCATCTGACTCAAGATGGAACTTTCCGCCCAAGTTCCAGGCAACACTTCTCCTCTTGGTCATCAACAGACAGTCTTTACGAGCTTTCTCATACTCCACCTTTACCAGATTCACAAAACTCCCCATCGGCATCTCAGGCTCTGGGTTAGTGACCGTGAGGGGCACACTGGTGCTGTTAGGCAAGAGGACCTTGAAGTTGTAAACCCTGTCATCCTCATCATCCTCGTCCAGAATCAACGCTCTCCTGGGCAATCTCCTAGAGCTCATCTGAAAAGAGAGAATTCAAAAATGAAACCATAATAGTGGAAGCTAAACATAAAGATCAATGATTCCTAAGAACAGAAACGGAGTGATCCAATGATTTAAAAAAAAAAAGTTAGAAACTTTCTTCCGTTTGGTGAATTGCATATAAAGTAAGTAACTTGTGTGTTTTAAGAATTGTTTGCTGACTTATAAGACAAGTAATTTAAAGCTACAAGTATATACATACAAGAACAAGTTTACAAAAGGAAAGAAAATAAAGAACGGTTCAAGATTCCTACTAAAACATAACAGAGTGTACAAATGAAACAACAACGCCGGTAAAGACTTAAACTTTACCAACAGCACAGCAAACAGAGGATGCATTAGTTTTTATCTTAAAAAAAAATGCAGCTTGGTTAAGAGAGAAGACAAAGACAAATATAATAAAGTAATTACTGCAAAGTAGTGTGTATTAAACAGTATCCCTAGCCTAAGACAACCCAAACGACAACTATTAGGGTTTGGTTTGTCTCAATCAAATCTCCGATCAAAGACGAAACCCGCATTCAAAGTCTTAGGCTTTATCAGACTATGAAACTGAGAAAGGAAAGGAAGATGAGAACAGTACCGTAGTGTGTTTCGGCTCCGAGTAAGCTAGCGAAAGCAAAGGACCTGAACTAGCACAAAAGGAGACCGAATCAGAACAGAACAAGGAAGAGGAAGAAAACCCTTTTGAGCCGAAAATTTGTAGCTATAAGTGCCGATCAAGTATTACATAGTGTGTTCCAACAAAAAACTCACTTCTTTTTGTTAAAAGGTTCAGCCTTTTTCAGTAATTGCGATGAAGATGAAAAGACATAATATTTCCAGGCTTCACGACAGGAGGAAAGAAGAAAAAAAAAAATCAAACCTTTTTTGTGTTTTGTTTTACCTTTGAGCGATTTTGTTTCTCAGAAACCTCAAGAGAGACTAATGCTTCTTCGCACTAAAAGTGAGTGAGAGAGAGAAACAAGGAAGAGATTTTAAGGGAAGGGAAGACAGAGAGAGAGAGAGAGAGGGGGCAAAGGCTTCGGGCACACGCAGTTTCTCTACTTCTCTTTGCCACTCCTGGACACGTCACTGCTAAATTTTTGGTTGTATTGTGTATAATCGGTCTGACATCACTTTGTTGTGATGTTATATATTGGATCAAATAATATTTTCGATTTTATAGAAATGGTAGTATTGACTATTGATTTATCAAGAAAAATTAGAAACTCCAGCTGTTTACCAAAGTGTATATTTATTTTCTCTTTACAAAAAAACTCTTGCTCGGAATTCTGGAATCGTACTGATCTAGATATCCGAAAAATTTAAAGTATCTCTATCCGATTTGAATTTGCAGAATCTATAAATTTAGTATCTAGATCTTCACTCGTGACTATCGAATTTCTAAGATATTATACTATATACAGATATCTAGATCTAGATTTGGATTCGTAAAAATAATTCGAAAAATATAAAAGACATTTTTAAAATAATACTTCTAAAATAACACATAAATTAAATATTTATACAAGATTTTATATAATGTTTTAAAATTTTAGATATATATATAATATTTTAAAATATGACATTATAAAACTAATTTTATGTATAAATATTAATATATCAAATATAACTATTACCAAAACTTAAAATTTACAATATTTTTAAAATATGAATTTAGATCCGAATATTTGGATCCAAAATTCAAGATAACCGGATTTAAATTTGATTTTGACGGTTAATCCAGATATTCTATTTCATAACGGACTGAATCGAATCTCTAATTGAATCTACGTTCTGGATAATAAGTCTCATGTCATGTTCTAATTGTGCTAACCAAATGAATCAAAAAAAGACTTTGTTAAATATTTAATCTGGTGATTACAGATAAAAAAAATAAGTTGTTTTTTTGTTTTTTCTTACAATTGTATATTATTTTCATTTTTATGAGCTATTGATTTCGGCTCATTTGAATGCATAGGAGATGGTCTATCTATAGACATACCTCCATCCGAAGGTTAGGTTTGTGTCATCATTGACCCGGATTTAACCTTTTTATTTTAAAAAAAAAATAAATGAAAAACAAGATCTATCAAAGAAAGTAGCCAACAATCACGAACTTATCTCAGCCAATAGTCTTGAGAGAGCTGAAAGACTTCCTGGTTCTCCTAGCAGAAACGATGTTTCTCATCTCTTTGTCAATACTATAGAACACCATTGCAGCAGAGAGTTATATCTAGCAGAAAGTGACCTATTTGTATTTAAGTTAGAGAATTATCGTCAAGTATAATCTCAAAGAGAGACTCCATTGTAATACAAACCTCTAAGATGAATGACCTTTTATTACAAGGATGTCACTGGTTCTAACTTCTATTTTCTATCTTTCTTTAAGGAAGTTTACTTTGCACATATCAAAAGAACGAACGAAACAATTATTAAGCGATGCAACAGCAAAGCTGGTCTGACCGGTTCATATTTCCTTCTTTCACGGCACTGATAAGGAAGTAAACCGGTACTCTTCTGGTTTACTTAATTACTTCCATGAAATGTTGAGCTAATCCACCCTAATACCAATCAAGCTTTCCAATACACCCTCCCTTTATATCTCCAACAATGTTGAGCCTTTTTCGGGGGTAGTGTATCTTCTTTTTATCTTTACATTTCTTTTGTCAAATCAGTGTGTCTTCTTCGATGTGTAAACACTCAACTAAACTCAAAAAGATACCCCATTATCAAATAAAAACGTCAAAGATAAAAGACCTTTTACAAAAGTCCACTTTGCATATACCAAAAAGAAAGAAAGAAAAAAATATATTTAGTTGAACACAAAATATACAACGCTGATCTGACTGGTTCAATACCTCATAGCTCTCTCCCTTACTCCTTTGGCTACGTTAGAAGGAAGTAAACCGGTATTCATCTGGTCTAATTCCGTCGAATGTTGTAGTCAACCCGGTCTGGTATAAACTAAATAAACCGAGCTTTCGGATATACTCCCCCACAATTTCTCCAACAATGTATGACACTCCAGAAGAGACAACAACAATAGACGTGTAATAAGCAGCAGATTTGAGATAAGGCTTGGGCGATGCACATACGTTAACCGGTTTACGGACGTAGACCTTGATCATACCGAGCATGATTGCGCAAAACAGAGAAACCGAGAAAACCGAGACAAGCTTGTGGTTCTTGATTCCGGTTTGGTAGAAGGAAAATGCGTAAACCAACGGAGCAATCAGGCCGAAGAAAATGTAAGACAGGACCGCTACTAATACATGCATGCGGATATTGTCACGTCTCCCTAACAATTCATTGTACCGATCCTTCTCTTGGTCTGAGTTGTTTGTTAGATCGTGAAGCTGCAAGAATAAACAGAAACCGGTTAAAATCAAGATACCGATTAATTACGTTTCTATGGGCTTAGAGTCGTTAATTACGTTTTGAGCAAGGACGATGAGACCACCGGATAAATTTGCGACCGCCAGAGCCAAGACATTCTCTGAAACAATCAAAGTTTCATGGATTATATCATAAATATATAAGTTATATCGATCATCACGTATAATAAGGACCAATAAGATGATTGGTGACATACCGGTGGAAGATCCGGAGGCAGAGGCAGAAGATACAACGACGAGGCTGGTGATGGTCTCGGTTAGACCACCGTACACGGTGCTCTTCAATAACTCAACGGTGAATCTCTCACGGTCGATTTTATTTTGAGGCGATGATTCTGTGGTGTTACTACTCTTAGGCTCTAAATGTACTTCAACTGTATACAAGTGTAGATAGTATGATGATTCTATAGTCTTATTCCTTTGTGCTTTTGTGAAAATAATTATATGTCACTTAAAATTGTAAGTTTCTTTTAATTCTTGATAACGTACCTGGCTCATCAACCGGTTTTCCCATGGCATGACCTGGTTGTAAGAACCTGGTTCCTGAAGTTTAGTATTAAGAACAGGGGTCACGTTCTAACAAGTATTAATATTAATATGAGATGAAACCAGATTAGAAACAGGTTGATTTACCTAATTTGATGTAGTACTTTAGGCAGGCCAAGCAAGCGAAGAGATAACCCTCCTCTTTATCTTCTTGAAAACCATCCTCAATAAGCTTCTTAGGAGAATGCACCTTAACATATGGTTCGATCTCCTCAATGTCGCTTGATTCATCAACTCTCACATAAGGTTTCAGATTCACAGACAAATCAACGAGCTTCCCATGTTCTTTTTTCCTAATGATCACTTTCCTGGTGATACACGAGCTACAGCTTGGACAATAGAGCTCGTACTTTTCTTTTATCGCAAGCAATGTCTCTAGGTTTGATTTTTCTTCTGACTCAGATAATGTTCTCTCTCTGTGTTTATTTTCTTCTTCGTCTTTTTCTTTGTCTTCTTCTTCTCTGTCTTTTTCTTTGTCTTCATCTTCTCTGTCTTTTTCTTCTTCTACTAATACTATCTCACCTTCTTCTGCGTTATTATGGTGCCTCTCGTTCTCTACATTAGGCAAGTTTGCAGAATTCGAGGCAGACCAATTATAACCGGATTCTTCGATTGAAACGGGTTCATTATGTGAACCGGTTTCGCTCATTGTATCCAGTATTATTGGATCTGAACTGGTAGACACCGATCCTATGCTTTCATGAGCAGGCGTGTTCTTTACGAGACCTAATCAGACAACAAAAATAAACGAGAGATTGATCTACCGGATAATGCAGGATTTTGTCCGGTTAAGAAAAACTAGGTGTAATTTGTAAATTCAAAAATTACTAGACGCAATTGAAAACTAAAGATATCTAAAAGTACCATCGTTGTAAAAAAAAAGAAAAACGTAAAGAAAAGGACAGGTTGACTAAAAAAATACCTTGAGATCCATCATTCTCCTCCTCTTCTTGATCCTGCTTCTCGATGGTCTTTCCCTGATGCTCCGTCGCCGGTGTAACCTTTTCCGCCGCCGTGTCTAAGACATTTTTAATGTCGGGGAGATTATATTTGCCAAATCTGAAGGTCTCGAGAAGACCCACCAAGAAATCAGCATCTACCATTTCACCCTCCCCAGACCTGCTTCCGTCAGCTGGTCGGTTCATATAGACACACACACAATGTAATGAAACCGAAGCGCAGTGTATGAAAGGAGCATTCAGCTTTTTTTTGCAACTTTTTTTTGTTTCTTTTGGTCCTCCCGAACCATCTTATCTTATATATATACAACATAAATAATCCCCACGAGGGAAGCACGAGGTATTAAATATTCTGTCATTATCCTATAACGAACATCTTTTGGATCCTCTTGTTTCCTTGGTAAATTTTTAACAGGAAAGTTGTTTTATGGTTTTGATCAAAAAAAAAAGAAAGTTGTTTTATGGTGTTAATATTTGTCCACTTTCAAGAATGATGATTTGTGTTAACTTATATGAGCTATCGTTTAGAAATAGAGGAGGTACAAAACGAATCACCTTAAGCTCACATACATCATGAGAAAACAAGTTAAAACAATCTTTTGGCATTAGAAAGTGTTACAACTACTGAATTTACTAGTTCCACATATATGATCAGAGAACTCAACCCACCCCACGTAACGTGGTTGTAACATGAGTCGCACGAAATGACAAAAAGAATCTCACATACAATTAAAAATCTTGGGATGTATGGTCAACTCGCTAAGACACAGCATAATGACAGCGTGGTGTACCTACTCTTCAGTTAGTTGGTCGTTAACTAATATGAATTGTTCATATTCAAAACGTGTAGAAAGAACAACTTGTACGCGCGCCATTAAAACAAATAATAAGGCCTATATTTTGCATCCTTAAAAATTAAACTGAAAAAAAACTGTTAAGCCCAATGCTTTAAAATTGGTTTTACAGTTTTAAGCCCATCCGAGTTTCCATCTCCTAAAACAAGTGGAGCCCATTAAATTCCACGTGGCGAAATGTGAGGCTTTAGTTTCTCACACATGAAGTGTGATTGTGATCTTTCTAGTCGTCCTTAATTTTCGCGCTTTTTTTCTGATAGATCCTTGGGAAAATAAACACATTAAAATACTGGAGTGAAACTTTGTTGCTGTAGATCTAAACTCCCAAGCAATTTTCAGAATTTTCGTTGGTTCGAGTTCGAAAAGAAATTGTTTTTAGAGTAAAATAAATTTTTGATTGTGTCTCAGTTTGAGTTAGTCCTAATTGTTTTTTTTTGTTGTAATTGTTTTTTTTGTTCTTAATTCGGACAAGAAGTAAGTAAACTCTGTGGTTACTATAAATAAAAAGGAGGTTTATAGTTTTGGAAGCATGTCGGCCAAACTCGAAGGATTCTTTCCGTAGTAGATAGGCCACAGGTGGTTTCAATCCAACGACCCGAATATCCCAAATACTCTCAGCATTGTCATCAATCCCTTTTCCCTTTGTTTTTTTTTGTATTTTTTTTCTTCAACCGAAAAAAGAACCCTCTCCTTTCCTCAAATCTATCAATGGCTTCGCTTCAGATCAGCGGCGGTTCGGTTAGGTTCGTGGCCGGATTCAACCGGACCGGCTGTATCCATCCGATTGGTAGGATCGGTTTCCCCTCCCGGAGGAGGTTCAGTATCGGACGGCCCTTGTTACTCACACCTTCTTCCTTGTCTGGAAAGTCTGAAACTGATGACATCACTGACGCTGAGAGAGATGGCTCTGGCTCTGCCTCTTCCTCTGCTCTTGGCTTTCAGCTCCTTCCTCCTGGTACTACTCATATCTTTAATATCTAATTAACAGTGATTTGGTTCACTGTAGTGTATATGACATGGTTGAATAGTTCCTTTGTCACTAACCATAACATTTCAAGTTTCAGAATCACTCATCTTCAAAGTTTCTGATATAAAGTAGCAACCTTTATGTTTGATTTGATTTACTTTTTTTTTTAATTCTTGATTTCATTTATTCATTAGTCTTTTTTGGATTAATTGTTTATTTATTCACACACTTGTGTATATAATATGGTTTTCAAATGAGAATGATTCTCTTGAATGTTGCTGGTGGTTCCTCATATTCAAAACATAACACTTTCAAGTTTCAGAATCATTAACCTTCAACGTTTTCGATACAAAGTATCAAACTTTTTTAGAATCTCGAAGATGATGAGAGCTTAACGTTTTTTTTTCTCTCTTCTACAGGTGATCAAAAACTCTTCAGCACTAACACAACAGAAGCTACTACACATCAAGAAGCTGAGTCAGACGCTGCTGATGAAGCGGAGATGGCTGACTTCGGTGTACCTGGAAACAGAGCTGTTGAAGAAGGAGCTGCGGAAGTCGGACACACGAGTGTCAAAGCCGAAGTGATCAACAACCTCGTTTTCGTTACTTCCGAAGCTGCTCCTTACTCTAAGACAGGAGGTTTAGGAGATGTCTGTGGCTCTTTGCCTATAGCTTTGGCTGGACGTGGGCACCGTGTCATGGTCATCTCTCCTCGCTACCTGAATGGAACCTCTGCTGACAAGAACTACGCCCGGGCTAAGGACTTGGGGGTCCGTGTCACCGTTCATTGCTTTGGTGCTTCTCAAGAAGTTTCCTTCTATCATGAGTATAGAGACGGTGTTGATTGGGTAACTGGTTTTAAAACTCTTCTTGCATAAATCTTTTGTTGAGTGTTGACAAGTTGTGATTTCTTTTTGGTAACTGTTTTACAGGTTTTTATTGATCATCAATCTTACCATAGACCTGGTAATCCATATGGAGATACTAAAGGAGCATTTGGTGATAATCAGGTACTAACTGTTGATTGAAAGACCATTGACATTGGAGAAAGAAAGATTTTGGTGTCTTAACTGTAGCGTTTTTTTTTTGTTGTACAGTTTCGGTTCACGTTACTTTGCCACGCAGCGTGTGAAGCCCCTCTCGTACTGCCTCTTGGAGGGTTCACTTACGGAGAGAAGTCTCTCTTCCTTGTCAATGACTGGCATGCCGGACTTGTCCCCATGTAAACCCTTACCCATTCTTTTTACCTATAAGATTTTATCTTTGAACATCAACTTATATCGTGTGTATCCCCTTTGATTCCAGACTTTTGGCTGCAAAGTATCGCCCATACGGAGTTTATAAGGATGCAAGAAGCATTCTGATCATCCATAACCTCGCTCATCAGGTGAAAAGCTAATAGCATGTCTCTTAGCATAATGTCCCCTTGCTGGCATACCGTAATCATTGTTGTTTTTGTTGTACTGTGTTTTGACTTAAAGGGAGTGGAGCCAGCAGCTACTTACAGCAACTTAGGATTGCCTTCGGAATGGTATGGAGCGGTAGGTTGGGTGTTCCCAACATGGGCAAGAACTCATGCTCTTGACACCGGCGAAGCGGTTAATGTTCTCAAGGGTGCTATTGTGACCTCTGACCGTATCATTACAGTGAGCCAGGTGATGACTCTTTTTGGAAACATAATCCTTGATTGCTAGAGACCACATTCACTAATGGTAATGATTTTTCTTTGTCCTCATCTTTCAGGGATATGCATGGGAAATCACTACTGTTGAAGGTGGATACGGTCTTCAAGATTTGCTTTCTAGTCGGAAGAGTGTTATAAATGGTAATTTTCCTTCCAATACCTCATCTTTTACAAAAAATTAAACATTTTTTGGGAGATGATAACATGGCGATACTTGTCAGGAATCACTAATGGAATCAATATTGACGAGTGGGATCCGTCCAAGGATGAGCACATTCCTTTCCATTACTCTGCTGATGATTACTCCAACAAGGTGATGTGAAACTTCTCTTGAATAGAGGTGCTAGCAAATCAAATGCTTTGGTATGGTGATATTGACCTTTGGTGATTGCAGGTCAAATGCAAGATGGCACTACAAAAGGAACTGGGTCTCCCCATCAGGCCTGAATGTCCCATGGTGTGATTCCAGTGCAAACTTTTTTTTAAATTCAATGGTCTTCTGTTTTTTCTTATAGTCAGACTCATGTAGGTTGTGTTGAATCTTTTTACAGATTGGGTTTATAGGAAGACTTGATTACCAGAAGGGCATTGATCTGATCCAAACTGCTGGTCATGATCTCATGGTGGATGACATTCAATTCGTAAGTGAGTCTTTTTGAACGATTTTATGGAATGCAAGTGACTCTGCTGCTGTGATTACACATTTTTGTCATCTCCTATTTCTTGCAGGTCATGCTTGGTTCAGGTGACCCAAAATGTGAAAGCTGGATGAGAAGTATGGAGGAAACATACAGAGACAAGTTCCGTGGTTGGGTTGGGTTCAATGTTCCCATCTCTCATCGCATCACGGCCGGGTAATAAAAAAGAAAGAGTCCCTAGCTTAGAGTCAGTATAACCAAACTCGAGAAGATATGATCAAAACCTGTTAGATAATCTTTATTCTCTCTAAGGAGATCAATTCTTAGGATTACCACAATGACTTGTGTGAAGGAGTTTTTTGTAGTAATTCAAATTGTCACAAATTTTTCAATAGAATTTTTGTTTGTTTTGTGTAAAATTATAACAGATGTGACATTCTTCTAATGCCATCAAGATTCGAACCCTGTGGTTTAAATCAGTTATATGCAATGAGATATGGAACCATTCCAGTCGTTCATGCCACCGGAGGACTCAGAGTAAGCTTGTCAAATTGTCTAGAACAGAGGATGGTTTTGCTAGTTCAAATAAGGTTACGATGTAATACTGGATTGTTAATGTTTTCAGGATACAGTTGAGAACTTCAATCCTTATGCAGAAGGTGGAGCTGGTGCTGGTACAGGGTAATACAGCATTATTCTGTTTTTTTTTTGTCACAGGCATTATTCTGTTTTGATAAGAAGAAAAAGTTGCGACTGATCAAGTTCATATGACTTTGTGAAATCTTATTAAGGTTTTAATGTTTCAGATGGGTTTTCTCTCCATTGTCAAAAGATAGCATGGTGTCGGTGAGCCTTTCGAACTTCTCCATTACTCCCTCATGATTTGTCGTTATGTTTTTACTAGTGAAATCACTAAAAAGAAGATGACCAATGTTGTGTTACGTTGCTTTCAGGCACTGAGGTTGGCTGCAGCAACGTACAGGGAGTATAAAGAGTCATGGGAAGGGTTGATGAGAAGAGGAATGAGCAGAAACTATTCTTGGGAAAACGCTGCCGTTCAGTACGAGCAAGTGTTCCAGTGGGTTTTCATGGACCCTCCCTACATCAACTAGATCCGAACCAAACAGAATGGAACCGGATCAGATCAGACCAGATAAATTCCAAAATCTATGGTGTTCATTTGCACAATGAACCATGTATCTATGTCATATATAAATTATAACTATGATTTTTTTTGTTTTGTTTTGGGGAGGTATAGGATTTTAGTTGTGATGAAGGCAATACCTTGGTTCATTTCTCTGTTTTTGGGAATAATGCTTATCTTTGAGTTTGATTATCTATTGACTATTTAATTAAAGGTAGCAGTAGTCTTAAAAACTTGAGAAAACAGATGGCCAATGATTAGTAATGATATGATTACTTATAATATGATTACGTAACCAAATAATTAGATGAAACTGAAATGATATAAAGATGGGAATGAGTAGGAGGGCAGTAAGTAACACACAAAATGAAAGAGAAAGGAAACGTACAACATAAATTTAAAAAGGTTCATTAGAGACGTGCTTACCTTTATTCAATCAAACATTGTCGTTCGAGCACGCACGATCCTAATTCTCTATGATTGATTACCATATAGTAAGTACTATATTGGTAGTTCACATTTTCAAAAAGCTCTGCTTTAGTTGACCCAATCAGTTCACAGTTGAAAAAGTAAAATGTGAACAATGATTGTCTTGTTATGCTTCCTGTGGTTATTATTTTACTTGAAACTCTCTTTTTTTTGACAAATATTATTTTCCTTGTAACTTTTAACAATCAACATCTTAATCCATCCATTACAAGACCTTAGTTATACAATTTAAGTTGACAAAAGTCATAACATTCATTTATATGTCTATACAGTAGTTGAAAATTTGAAACGTTGAATTTTTCATATACAACTTTTTCGAATAAATGGGTGATTGATTTATTAATTAATTTTAATTAAATAAAAAAGAAAGAAATGATGAACACATAATAATGAGTTAGACTAGCGAAGGTTGCTCCGGAATTGAAGGGGACAAAAGTGGGTTCGAGTCATTGTCTGATAACCAAAACTCACTTTCTTCCTCTAATCACTCTCCCTCTGCTTTCCTCTCGTCTCCTCTCCTCTTTGGTCGTACGTGTAAGTAAGCATAAAACACACACGTCTTTGGTTCGGTGGTGTTTAAAACCCCCTCCCATTTTTCTGCAATCAGTAGTTATCCAGTCTCTCTCTCTCTCTCTCGCGCAAACAAAACCGACAGGCTTGGAGTGCGAAATCTCAGGTTAGCTAATCTTTTTGTCTGTAAATTTCAGTTGAATATGTTGGAAAAGTTTGAGACTTTAGATTACTATGTGCTCTTTTTCATTGTTTTTCTGTTGGTAAAAATACCAATTTTCAGGATACAATCTGTAAATTTGAATTGGGTTTGTTGAGAGCTCTGTTCATATGGTTCAAACTTTTCAATGTTCTTTGATTGAGTGGTTTTAGGGTGTGAATGATGATAATCACGGCATTGGAGCTCACTGGTTTAGGTTTTGGTTTAGGGTTTTGGATTATTAAATTGAACGAGTTAGTTGATCTTCTTCCTTCTTGATTGGTAATTGAGACATTGCATGATGAACTGATATCAATCTGGGGTTGGTTGAACATTCACTTCTCTTTTTGGTTCTGAACAATCTGTTGTGGTCTACTTTGTTAGTTTCTTATAGATTTTTTTTTTAGAAAAGAGTAATATTGAAGATTCATACAAAATCTATTTTGTTTCAAATCAAAACTAGTGGGTTGCTTTAGAGCTGTGGATTCTACTTCTTGTCTGTTTGCTATTCTTTATTAGATTATTATTAGTTAGCGTGTTCTTGTTACTTTAAAACATCCTCAGAATTCTTTATATCTTTCGTTTAAAACTCCTTAAAAAAAGCTTTTATTTGTTAGATTCTCTCAGAAGATCTCCGGTCCAATACACTTTTTTAAAAAAAGAACCAGTCTTGTGGTTTCATATGGATCTAAAAGATAACGTATAGTTTCATTTTTGCTAGTTACTTGAACAAATCAAACACTGAAGATTGAGTTTCTTTTCTTGCGTCATTCTTACTTTGATCACTTCGTTTACACAGTGAAAGAAAGAGAGAAGGGGAGGTTTGAGACTTCCATTGTTAAACCTTTTGGAATCAAGATGAGTGCAGCGGCTACAATGCACATGCCCCGAGAAGGCTCAAACTACGATGAAATCTCTATGCAACAGAGTCTGCTCTTCTCTGATAGTCTTAAGGTACATATATTCTAAAAGTCTTGAATGTTGAGAGATCTTAGCAAGTCTTTCCATAATTAGTCTGAGTATCATCAAGAACAGGTTTATCAGTATGACATCTTTATTTTACAGGATCTGAAGAATCTGAGAACACAGCTGTATTCAGCAGCTGAGTACTTCGAACTATCCTACACAAACGATGGAGATACACATTCGTGAGTAAAAATTTATTCTTCTTAATTGTTATCACACTTTTTTTTTTTGCTTCTTATAAAGCTTATGCGTGCTTAAGCAGAGTCGTGGAGACACTAAAAGATTATGCTATAAAGGCTCTGGTGAATACAGTTGACCATTTGGGCTCTGTTACATACAAAGTCAATGAATTTGTTGATGAGAAAGTTGATCAAGTAACTGGAACCGAGCTACGAGTAGCTTGCATCGAACAGGTATATATATATCAACAAACTTGCGTTTTCTAGGCTCCTGCTTCTAGTTTGTCAAGCTATATAGTCTACATTACTGAGTTCTTATATTCATACATTGTATAGAGGCTAAGGATGTGCCAAGAGTATATGGACCATGAAGGTCGTTCTCAGCAATCACTTGTCATCAACACTCCAAAGTTCCACAAGCGTTACATTTTGCCTTGTAAGTTTCTGCAAAAAAACAGCTTTGTGTTTCTCTTATTTTCCCGTTTAACCATAAAACTGAAAAACTTCTCTTACCTTACCAGCTGGTGAAATCAAGAAAGGTGGTAACCTAGCAAAGCTCAAGAGCGTTGAAAGTAGTTTTGGTGAAGAAGAAGCTGACTTGAACCAGTTCAGAAATAGTATACAAACTTCCCTTTCCCTCATATTATATACTTTTATCCAAAGATTTAAACACTGATTCTTAATTTGCTTTGTTTTCTTTTTTTTCCTTAAAGCTGTTCGCAATACAATTCGGGAAACGCCTCCACCCCACCTTAGGTATTATTATACATAATCTTTGTCTACTTTTAGTATGTTCTTTTGTTTTAAAACTTTTTGTTTGGTTCTACTTTTTGCAGAAAACCGGTACTTCCGTCTCCTCCACCTCAACGTAAAACTCTACGTTCAGCAACCTTTTCTTTCTCTTCTATTTCCAACAACACGGCACCAAAGAAAGAACAAGGTAAAGAAGAAACTCTGTTTAGTTTTTTAATGAGAGAACACACATACATACAAATCTTTAAACTGTGTGTGTTTGGTAAAACCAGATAAACGAGCAGTATCACCGCACCGGTTTCCACTTCTAAGATCAGGTTCGGTTGCTATTCGACCGACATCAGTCAGCAGGCCAACGACTCCAAGCAAGAGTAGAACAATAACTCCTAAACGGGTAAGCTTTTTAGTTACATTTTAATCTCTTGCTCTTTACCGGTTTGGAACAAACCGGTTTTGATTCTTGGGTTTTTTTACGGTTTAGTATCCGTCAGAACCGAGAAGATCAGCTTCTGTTCGGGTTGCGTTTGAGAAAGAAGCTCAGAAAGAACCAGAGCAGCAGCAGCAACAACAACAGAGCAAGAGCAAACGGTTGCTTAAGGCGTTGCTTAGCCGACGCAAAACCAAGAAGGATGAGACACTTTACACTTACTTGGACGAATATTGAACCAGAAGCTGGTTCTGTATGTCTCTTTTGCTAAACCGGAAATCTGATTCCAATTTTAATTGCATTTTCTGTTACATAATCTCAACCTATATGTACCGAAACCGAACGACTGTCAAAATGTGAATGCAACATTTTCTTACAAATTTGTTTAAAATATACAATAGAACATCTAAACGTATAAGATAACCAATTGAAAAAAAAATACAAAACTTTTATGTTGTTATACATGTGTTAAGTTTCCGACTCAAAATCATCTAACAAGTACTTGATGGGTTCAAATTTTTCATATTTTACGTGTAGCCAATCAAACGGGAAAACATATTCAATCTTTTCATTTTTTTGGTCAAGGGGAGATATATTCTTACACCCATTTTAGAGTTCAACCTATTATCCATTAATCTCTAATTAGTTATATTATTCTTTTGGAGATAACGACTTCGTAACTACTTCATTTTAATTGTCATTTTAAAGTTGGACACACAAATTAAAATAAAATTAATTTTATATATTAATTGATAAAAATATCATTACCAATATACCTAGCTACATTTCATTGAATAGAAAAATAGATTGAAATAAAAAATTAATAAATTTGCATTTAAATTATAAAACAAAGATTTATTTTGACGAAAATTTTGTTCTACAACGACAATTAAATCGTAACGGATGAAGTATTAATCTTCGCCACTTCTGATTGGGTTATAAGAGTGTCTGACTTGATTAAATAAAACTTACCATAGTTATGTTTATAGATCTTTATACCTTCTTTGGGTTTTCAATTCAAAACTATTAATAATTAGTTTATTGTTCCATGTCTCTTATAGTTTATTTATTATAATCTCAATAAAAGAAGACAACAAACCTGAACCAACAGGTTTGTTTATTCTTTGGGCCTAATGATTGTCCTCATACTCTTTTGTATTATCTTACGCTATTTGTTCAACTAAAGAATCTATTGTACTAATCAACGGAAGGTGGAATCATTCAACTCTTTATGGTGGTACAAGAAATAAACAGGGAAAAACAAACACTGCATTTACTATTTGGAACAATTATTCTTAGTGTCACCAATATTGAAGATGGAACAAGAAATAAACAGAGAAAACACACATACTATATTGCTTTCGAAAACATATTCCAAAGTGAAAACCTAATCTCGACAAGAAGTACAGAGATTTTTTTTTCTTTAAGAATAAGTACACAGATATTGACTTAAAACATTAGACATATCTTGAAACATAAAACAAACATCAGCACCAACATATATGCTCTTTCCAAAGTACATGACACCAACTTACGAGTTTTTCCTCACGACCAGTGGTTTCGGATTCATCTTCTTCTTGGTGGTGGTGGGGGTGGTGATCTCTCGTAATATTGAGCACCAAGGGAACGGTGGGAAGTAGGAAGATAGTCTTGACGAGAATCCATAGATGGATGATTGAAGTAAGAAGATGATGCAGGTGTGTTTTTGTCAAGAAGTTTCCGGTTGGATTGAGCCTGCACAATCATGAGTATAACTAGGAGAATACAGCATTTCAAGAGATGGTTCCAAGAAGCCATTTTCTTGTTTTGTTTTGTTTTGTTTTCTGGTGGTGATGGATGGAGTTTCCTTTGCTCACCAAAGGTCTATGTATAGTAAGTAACATCATAGAGATTACTGCCTTCCCACTACATACTAGTAGATTATTTTTTTAAGATCCTTCGTTCGATAACTAATCACCAACATGGCAACATGCTGATAATTTTTTATTTGATGATCATCAGCTTAGGATATTTGTTATAGCCTTATAGGCTACCCGCACGGATTATTGGATATGCTGTTCCTCCTGATATAAAAAGAGAGGTGACTAAACCGGTTTAGTTCAGGGTGATTAATTTCTATACCCAAATACAGAACCGGGGTATTTTTTAGTAAACCGAACAGACAAGATTGTACCGGAGAGGGTATATTTATACATTCCGGTTTTATCTATTACCGAACACAAAGTGTTAGTCATGTCTTCTTCTCCCTTCACCTCTTCCTGCTCTTCGGTTTTGCGTGTAAATCTCTCTACTCTGCAATCCAGAACCGTTGGATAAGATGTGATTGGTCTTCTGGGTTCTCTACACTTTCATTTCGTATTACGAGATTAAGAATCGATTTTTGTCTTTTTTTTGGGTTAAATTTCAGATTGGTGATGCGCGAAGCGGGAACTCGCGAGCTTCAAGCTTCAAATTCCAACCTCAGGTCTGTATTTTTGGTTGATGTTTGTTATATCTGGGGGAAGAATCCGATTGATTGGTTTTTCTTGCAGGTTTCTTGCGGGATTCAAAGGGATGATAATGGACGCCGTATTTGGCGTAGGAGAACACTGGTAAAGCAAAAAAACACTCACTTCCTACACTTTTAGAGAACACACAAGGAAGCATCATTGTTCTTGTCCTTTTCTTGTATTAGCTTTAGTGGATATGGTCTCTATCCTGTGTCAAGAGTTTTCTGAGTGTTAGTTTACAGTGGTGTGTTCTGTTACTGTCTATGAAGTTATAGAAGCAAGGCTTATACTGTTAGAGTTAGTCTTTACCTATTAGTGGCGTCATAGCTATCTATCTTAATCACCAGGAACTTGGATTACATATTACATTTTTGGACCAAACAAGTGTTAGCAGCCATTAATACCTTTCTATGTCTTGTCTTGCAGACAAAGAAGGATGATATGTTGCGTTACAAACTGCAGAGAGTTCCGTTTGTGGAAGAGCAAGTGAGGAAGATAAAGGAAGTTGGGAAGGTTATGACAATGGACATCGAGCGTTTGCTATTGAGCGAAGACAACCGCTTTGAGTTCGTCAACAGTGTAGCAGCTGAAGCAACTGAGTACGTTGAGAAAAACAGAGACGAATACGGAGGTACCAAGAAAGCCATCTTTCACGTTCTGAGCAACCGTGTCAACGATCTCGGCTTTGATCGCCCAGAAGCTTATGCTGAGTCAGATCCTTACAAACCTGGTCCTGGCTACTTGAAAGAGTATTACACTTGAAGTGATACTACTACTATAACAAGAGTTTAAAACTTATACATTGTTATTCAATAGCTTTTCTTGTTCTTGTACTAGTACCAAGTTCACAACTATGTTCTTGTAATTTTGGTAGAACAATATTAAAAGTTTGTAACAGGTTTGTTGGTAAGTCCTGCATACTTTATGTTAATTCTTATATAACCAAACCGATGAAATCTAGTTATAGTTCTCATCTCAGCAAACTTAAATACTAGTATGATTATACATTTTGGAAATGTAAATTGAGGATTTTCTATCACTAATTCTCCAGTCTCCTCTGTACCAAAAAACAAATTGTAATGGAGAGAAAACCATGGAATTTACATGAAAAAAAAAAACAGACCTCAGTTACAGTTCCCTATATATTATTACTTACAAAAAGGCAAAATTATATTTATACTAAAAAGGCAAAAAATCTGAGTTCCTCCTATGCCTCCGAAGGTTTCAGCTCCGACCTGGTAAGAACCCAGCTACAAACCACCGGGTCAAAAAACGGGCCACCGAGTTTAGGCCCATACAACACTCTTTAACATCGCCACGTGTAAAAATCAAACTTGGCTTCACAACGTAAAACGGCGACGTTGAAAAGGAAACGAATCGTAGCCGTTGGATTTCAAACGGGAACCGGTAAACCGTAGTTGTGAAACAATCTGATCCGTCCATCCCACCCGCCGGTGACGATAACCAACCCCCAGAGATGAGACGACTCGAACGTCCTCCTGCACGACGATCGGAGAAACCGATAGTGCGATCTCCGGATCGCCTTCACCGGAGAAAACGAGCTCGCCAGCTTCTCCTCCGGCCAAGTCGCGGCTCCTTTCGGAGAATCGAGGACGTACTCTCTCCCCAGCGAGAACAGCGACGGTGACAGCTCCGATCCGCCGCCGCCGGGGATCGCGGGGGAGGAGAAACCGCACCACGGGATCGCGACGGAGACGTCGGCGGAGAATTTCTCGAAGGATCGGATCTTGATGCGTTTCGTGTGGGAGAAGAAACCAGGAGACGGTGGCTCGGGATCGTGCGCGACGCAGTTCCAGACGTAGACGGAGGAGTCGTCGCACGCCGAGATGATATGCTTCCCGTCGGCTGTAAACGACGCCGAGATCTGATTTCCCGCGTTTCGTGATCCTACAAGATAGAAAAAAAATACATTTCAAAATTTTGCGTACGCTGCGTTTCGAACCGGTGACCTCCAAGTTATGTTAATGTTATTGTTACCTTTGTATTTATGGACAACGTTGCGACCGCTAATGATTCTGACTTGCGAATCTGCGGATGCTACCATGACTCTGCTTGGATCAGTGGAATCAAACTGCAAGAAGATAACTAGCTCATGAGAAAAGAGATATGTGATACAAACTTGTATCTGTAATGATTCGAGAACAATGTATGAACCTGAAAGCTGATTATTCTTTTGTTTGATGATTTCTTTTTACTGTGCAGACATATATGACCATCGAGTTGAAGGCAGTGGTCTGAACCAGACAAGAGAGAAAAAGTTATACACTTATACTTCAGATCTCTAGGACAAAATGTTACTGAAACTTGTAGAAGCATTATTACCTGTTACATTGTAAAAGCGACACTCGCTCGTCAAAGTTCCGACAATTACTGCCTGAAATAGTTAAAAGTATTTCTTGTGTTAGAAAGAGAATCTGAGCCGTGTCAAACAGAACGAATAGACTTTTTGGTTTAGAGACAGACCTGCCCGTCTGGTCGGTAACAAACCGCGGTTACAATGCCCCTAGCATCGGTCCAATCTACAACTTGGCAGTGAGAGGCTGACCAGATACGAACTTTTCCATCTATCGAACCGGTTATGAAGTGATCATCATCAACCGGGTTGAACTGAACAGATGTAACTGCAAACCAGAAAAAGGTACATTGGTCATCTGATTCACTGATTGACTAGCAAAGAAGTGAGGTTGTACAGAGGGAGGGAGAAGAAGATTACCATAGTTACTATGGGAGTAGATTCCAAGACAATCCTCACGACCAATCTGCCAAAGCCGAACACTATTGTCTGCTGAAGCTGACAAGAGACGCTGCCACCAATATCACAGAATGAGCCTAGTTTTTTTCTGTTCAAAATTACACATACATGGACTGAATCTACGTTCTTGTTGTGTTGTTTATAGGTCTCAAAAACATAACGATTAAAAAAAAGGTGTCTAGCTAGTTCTTTAAGACGAGAAGATCAACCTAGAGTTTTTGGTTCAAAGCATTAAATGTAAAGAGGGAAGAGTTCAAGAATGCAAAACTCACATTGTTCTTGGACCATGATACGTCAAGGATATCACCACCGTGACCGAGAAACTCATGCAGAGGTTTATCAACCACACGAAAAATCTTCGGAGGAATAATAACACAAGCCGACTCTGTTGTCTTCCTTGGACTCATCACACCATCTTTTTCAACAGCCACAGGTCTCAACTCAGATAAATTACTCACTTCAAAGTAGATACAAGTGGGATCCATCTTGGGAACATCATGCTCTTCACACCTCTCGTCTTCAACAACCCCCCAAACCCTTAAAACCCTGTCTTCCCCCGCGCTCGCTAAGTACCTCCCATCAGGACTGAACTTCATAGCGAGTATCGCTCCCTGGTGAGCTTGTATCTCCTGACCCTTGAAAAGAGCAGAAAGCTCCTTGGCCTCTTTCTTGTACTCCTTCACTTTAACTCTCTCGATCCTACTACTACTACTACTCCCCCCTGAAACCGAAGCTTCACCAGAATGATCCTTGCTACGCGCTGCTTTATGCAGCCGGCTTAACCATTTCTCCTTAACCCTCTTCACGATTCCTCCAACATCACGCTGTTCTGAAGCTGAGATCATTACGTTTAGAGACTTAGGTTCGATCTCTTCACTGTTCACCTTAAGAATCTTATCTGTAGAACAAAAGCTAGAGCTAATATCATCGTCATCATCACTTAACTCCCCAACAACATCTACTTCCTTCACAACCCTATCTACTACATTCTCACTCGGGCTAAAGACAGAGGAATCACAACGGCAAGAGCTAAACTCGTCTTCGGATCTCAAACTCCTCAAAGCCGTTGTCGTTGTGGTTGCTGCTTCGCTAAAGAAACGATCCACATTGTCTGATTTAGATGGATCCTCCTCCTCATCCTCGTGATGATGAGTGGTTTCGCTGACGTCTACTCCCATCCAGTGCAAGAACTTCTCACGACGCTCCTCGGCGTTTCCTGGACTCTTGATCCAAACGTCGTAGGGAAAGTCGCCGGAGATGGACGGTGGAGATGCGATGTCTTCGTGCGCGTCGAAGAATCGAGATTCTTCTTCTTCGATTAGCGATTCCATTTAGCTCTCTCTTTGTTTGTTTTTGGATTGTTCTTAAAGCTGCCTGCAGAGATAAAATAGTAAAATAATCAAAAAATTTAAAACGAAAATAAATACTACAAAAATACCTAGAATCAATCGAACAGCATAGATCCCGATCAAAATGTTAAAGAATCGAGAATTATACAAAAAAAATAATCTGGATCGAAAATCGAGTTTGAATTCAAAGCCATGAAAGCATACAAAAACCTAAATTAAAAAAAAAAATCAAATCATGGAACGAAAGGACAGGACATGCAGGTTCCGTTTGGTGCTAGTTTCTTTCTTACATGTGGGGGATTTGTTTTTTTTTTCTTTTCTTTTCTTTAATTCCGTTCTACGATGCTTTTATCTGATGCTGGGGAAGCTCACGAAACGAAGAAACAAAGAAGATGAGCGCACATGAGAGACAATCTCTACAAGTTCTTTCTTTTCACACTACTCTCTTTTGTGAATTAACAACACAAGTTTTGATTTTCGATTTTTTGTCTGACAAATAAAAAGAAGAAGAAGCGTAGATTGAAGGAAAGGGAAGATCTGTGGCACAGACAGAGGAGGAAGAGAAGGAAATTAATATAAGTTTGGAAGATTGTCTGAATCTGTTTTTCGGACGACATTTAATTTTCTCAATTTATTTTTTTAAATCTAATAATATGTGCGGTCGTATTGTTATTAATATTATGATATCGCCTTTTTTCTAGTTTTATCCTCCTTACCGTCATTTTAATTGTTTTTATTTCATTATCTGACGACTCTTACCTCTCTTTTTTTCAGACAGAATACAAGCATTGTTTTTGGTGGTCAACTCCGATACATATAGACCAAAATGTGGAATGATATTATAATATACTACTATAATAAGGCATTGGTAATCTAGTCAAACCAGTGATAAAATAAAAAAATTATGTATACACTATCTGTACTTACTATTATGTGTATTCAATACTATAGTGAAATCTGGTCAAAGAGTTACTATAATGAATTTAAATTACTTGTAATCTAAGAATGATCAAATTAACACATTTGAATAAAATTAACCAGTGTTACAAAAAAAGAGTTTATTAACCAATAAATCAATTGAAAGTTACTCACTAATTATAAAATTCATTTTTTGTAGATACATGTATTTTTTTTAATGAAAGATACGTGTATTTTTTGCTTGAATATTTCACTTTTTTTTCACGGCGAGTGTAGATTCTGGATATATAGGTTTGAATTCTGGATTAGAGAAAAGGAAGTGGTTAATTAAAATGTTTCAAAAATCAAAACCACTACACTAGCTGGGGGGAAAAGAAAACCAAAAGATATTAGCAACTATTAATAATCATGATATCTTATTTGTTTGTGAACTTATTTAAATCATGGTTAGAAAACTGTATAATCCATGAATATTTTGCGTGTGACAGACGCGGCTTCGCTCAGCATTTGTGTCGATGGCACAACACTTCCACATCAACACTTTCATTGAACCCTTTCAGCATCTTACTATGTCTCTATCTTGACCTGTTATTTTCATCAATGGTGTTGCCAGCAGATTTTGGTATTATAACAACTATATGTCAGACTTTTATTATTATTTTGGAATGTATCCTTTCTTTGTTATTGATTATGCCTAAAACGACGCGAGTAGTTTGACAACTTACAAGATGCGATTTACAGTACGATCATATGAAATGTAAACATGGTGGTGGGGTTAGGTGCGTTATGCTTGCGTATACTATTTTTATAGTGCGTTTTTTCCAAGCTTATATAATTTATCAAGAAAACATTAGGGATAACTGTTCGTGCCTGGAACGGTTTAGGAGACAATAAAGAGAAAGGTGGGACGAACAAAGACGTTCTTTTATTAGATCTGGACTGAAAGGTTACAAAGAGGTAAAAGAGTGACACGCAAGCCGGAGCTCGTAGAGCGTCCGGTGGAATACAAGGCGGCGAGTATCTAAGCAAGTAAACCCTAGATCTAGCCGTTGCAGTGAGTGTCTCTGAGTGTGAATGCCTTTCTGCTTGCGGTCTGCTTCCCTCTTATAATCCTCGTCGGTCGTTCGCCCTAACCAATGTCCTCTTGGGCCTTAGTCTTCGATTGGGCCCAACTAGTGGCGAGAGTAGGAACGTCTCTTTCGTCCTTGTCTGACACTCGTACTAGTCGTCTGACTCCTATGTTCCGTCCCTTTCAAGACAGTGGAATCGTTCTTGTTTGACTTTGGTCCGGTTTGTCTGTCTTGCTCGTCGCGTCACTTTCCGAGTAGATGGGCCGTACGAGTAGAAATGTCAGCCGGGCTTCTTCATTTGATGGGCCTTGTAAGGGGTTTCAGCCCATCTCCTACAATAACCGAGAATCTAATCAAGCTATACAAAACTAAGAATATTGAACAAGCTAGATTATGTTATTCACCTATAACAAATATATGTTGTGGTGACCTAATAGTTTATTTCATATTAGTCCATGCTAAGGAATGAATCTTCTCAAGTGCAGACCTTTATAATTTGACTATCTGAAGACATTTTAAATGATAAGAATATTCAAATTTATATGGAGCTCGAACATTAGTCTAGAGCTTTGACCTTAATAACAACGTTGGTCATTTAAAGAGTTAGTGACTATATTGTTGGAGATAATCTTGAAGATAGCTTAAACAACAAGCAAATCAAATACTACTCGGATAAGGAAAGAAGTTCGAGTTTGGAGTTATCTAAATAGATATAGTCAAAACGTGTTTAGGATAATTATATCTCTATATAAGAAGATGGTGAGTTGTGCCATAACTTGTGAGATTAAGAGATTAATATTGTGAGAACTTGAGTTTTGAGAGATTTTCTTAAGCTAATAAAGAAATAGTGTTTCTTTGAATCTTGTTTCTAGTTTGAGTTTAGAACAATATTTGGTATCAGAGCTACATGTTCTTAAGAAGTCATGGGAGATCTTTCAACCATTGTCAACAAACCTCAGGAACCGACGTCGCCCTCTATAACATGCCCTATGTTGACTACAAAAAATTATAACGTTTGGTCAATCAAGATGAAGATACTTCTTAAAGTCCATGAAATCTGGGATCTTGTTGAAACAGAGTCAACGGATGTTAAGAAGAACAATCTAGCAATTGTGTTACTCTTCATGTCTATCCCTGAAACTCTTGTTCTGCAGCTAGGAGAACTTGATACGGCGAAGAAAGTATGGGAAGCTGTTAAATCCCGACATCTAGGAGCAGACAGGGTAAGAGAAGCTAGATTACAGACCTTGAGCGAGGAATTTGATCGTTTGAAGATGAAGGATAACGACACCATTGATGACTTTGTCAGCAAGATATCGGAGATATCTTCAAAATCAACCGCACTAGGAGAGACAATTGAGGAATCAAGGTTAGTCAAGAAGTTTTTAAAGAGCTTGCCAAGGAAAAAATATATACACATGGTAGCCTCTCTAGAACAACTTCTTGACCTAAAGGCTGTGACTTTCGAAGATATAATCGGACGTATGAAAGCTTTTGAAGAGAGGATCAATGAAGATGAAGAAGAAGAAGCTAAGAGTGATCAGACCAAGTTGATGTATGCAAATTATGATCCGGCAAACAGTCAAACGTATGGAGGCAGAGGTCGTGGAGGTCGAGGTTTCAGTAGAGGACGTGGCCATGGACGATTTGAAAGAGAAACAGATCTGTCGAAGATTGTGTGCTTCAGGTGTGAAAAGACAGGACACTTTGCATCAGGGTGTCCAGATAGATTGTTAAAACTCCAAGAAGCATATGAGGCTAAGAATGATGAAACAGAGGAAGCTGATAAACTACTAATGCATGAAGTTGTTTTTCTCAACGAAAAGAATGTTAAACCGAAGGAGTTTGAGTGTGATTCAGACAGTAACATAGTTTGGTACTTAGACAACGAGGCTAGTAACCATATGACATGTATGAGAGACTACTTCAAGACGATTGATGAGAGTATAACAGGCAAGGTCAGATTTGGTGACGACTCTAGAATTGATATTAAAGGGAAAGGATCAATCTTGTTTGTAAGTCAGAATGGAGAGCAGAAGATACTTGCAGATGTCTATTTCATACCTGACCTCAAAAGCAACATCATTAGCCTTGGACAAGCCACATAAGCTGGGTGTGAAGTAAGGATGAAAGAGGAGCATTTAACCCTTCATGACAGAGAAGGAAAGCTTATCGTCAAAGCAAAGAGATCTCATAACCGACTATATAAAGTTCCAATGGACATTGTCTCTGCTAAGTGCTTACAGGTTTCAACTCTAAATGACTACAGCAGATGGCATGCTCGCTTAGGTCACATTGGAGTAAGTACATTAAAGACGATGATAAAGGAGCAAGTGGTTAGTGGAATACCAAACATAAGTATGGAGACTGAGACGTGTACGACATGCTTACTTGGGAAACAAACAAGACAGTCATTCCCGTCTGCAACCTCGTACAGAGCTACAAAGAAGCTTGAACTAATTCATGGTGATTTGTGTGGTCCTATCACACCACCAACCGTAGGAGGAAGTAGATATATCTTTGTACTAATTGATGACTACAGTCGCTACATGTGGACAAAATTAATGCATGAGAAAAGTGAAGCACTTGAGAAGTTTAAGAGGTTCAAAGCTATGATAGAAGGGGAAGTAAAGGAGAAGATTCAGACTCTGAGAACAGATAGAGGGAGAGAATTTACTTCTAGAGCGTTTAGAGACTTTTGTGAGATCTCAGGGATCAACAGACACTTGACTGCTCCCTATTCTCCGCAGCAGAATGGCGTGGTGAAACGAAGGAATATAACTTTGATGGAGATGACACGCATTATTCTTAAGCATATGTCAGTGCCTAACTACCTTTGGGGAGAAGGAGTTCGACATTCTACCTATTTGATCAATCGTGTTTCCACCAAAACACTGAAACTACAAACCCCATACGAAGCACTTAAAGGGAAGAAACCTAGTCTTGATCATCTAAGGATCTTTGGCTGTCTAGGATATGCAAAACCTGAACGTCAACACTTGAAAAAACTGGATGATAGATCGAGAGTGCTTGTAAACTTGGGTACCGAACCAGGATCGAAGGTGTATAGACTGCTAGACCCATCCAGTCGCAGAATTGTAGTAAGCAGAGACGTTGTTTTCGATGAGAGCAGAGGATGGAAGTGGAATAACACTCTGGAGGATACTCAACCAGGCTCGTTCAAGATAATATTTGGAGAATACGGAAACAATGGCATCCAAGAAGATAAGGAGGGAGAAACAGAAAATACTACAGAGGATCCTAGTGTTGAGCTAAAAGAAGAAGATGTGACAGATGAGGGAGAAGCAGTAATGCCACAAGTAGATACCGAACCTGTGGAGGAAACATTACGAAGGTCTACACGAGCTACTAGAAGACCATGCTACTTGGATGACTATGTGATATTAGCTGAGATCGAGGGAGAAAAGCTGATGTTAAGTATCAATGATGAACCATGGAGTTTTGCTGAAGCTATACAGGCACAAGTATGGAAGGATGCGTGTATTGATGAGATCAACTCGATAGTCAAAAACAATACATGGGAGCTGGTAGATCTTCCACACGGTGCAAAAGCCATTGGACTTAAATGGGTTTTTAAAGTAAAGAGAAACTCAGATGGAAGCATTAACAAGCATAAATCAAGGCTAGTGGCTAAAGGGTACATCCAGAGACACGGAGTGGACTATGAGGAGGTCTTTGCACCTGTTGCTCGGATCGAGACAGTGAGGTTCATAATCGGCTTGGCTGCTTCTAACGGATGGGAAATCCACCATCTAGACGTTAAGACTGCATTCTTAAATGGAGATCTCAAAGAAGTTGTGTACGTCTCACAGCCTGAAGGATTCATTGTTGAAGGTAGTGAACACAAGGTCTACAAGCTCAAGAAAACCTTGTATGGTTTGAAACAAGCACCACAGGCATGGAATGAAAAACTAAACAGAGTACTTGGAGAACTTGGATTCGTCAAATGCAGTAAAGAACCTTCTCTGTATAGGAAGAGGGAAGACGATGATCTATTGCTAGTAGCAGTGTATGTGGACGACTTGCTTATTACTGGTTCTAATTTGGAGATGATCACAGAGTTTAAGACATGAATGTCATCACGTTTCGACATGAGTGACCTTGGGCTACTAACGTATTATTTAGGAATTGAAGTTGATCAATTCAACGGAGGGATCACATTGAAGCAAGAAGGATATGCAAATAAGATACTTGAGAATACAAATATGGCGGAATGCAATGCAGTGCTAATCCCAATGGATGCAGGTTTGAAGTTGTCAAAAGCTCAGGAGGAGAGAAACGTGGATGAGAAAGAGTATCGTCGGATCATTGGCTGCCTGCGTTACCTTCTCCATACGCGACCAGACATGTCTTACTCTATTAGTGTCTTAAGCAGGTACATGCACGAGCCAAAGGAGAGTCATCTAGCTGTGTTAAAACAAGTGTTGCGCTATTTGAAGTGGACTGTTACACATGGTCTTACGTTTAAAAGTACGAACCACACGGAGTTAGTTGGATACTCGGACAGTTCCCATAATGTAGATGTCGATGACGGAAGAAGTACTACTGGTCATTGTTTCTACTTGAACAACTGTCTGGTCACATGGTGCTCACAGAAACAAGAAACTGTCGCTCTCTCCTCATGTGAAGCTGAGTTCATGGCAGCCACCGAAGCGGCGAAACAGGCTATCTGGTTACAGGAGCTCTTAGCAGAAGTGCTTGAGAAGACAAGTGTAAAGGTAACAATACGGTTGGACAATAAATCAGCGATAGCCCTCACAAAGAACCCAGTGTTCCATGGGCGTTCGAAACACATTCACAAGAGGTGCCACTTTATCAGGAAATGTGTGGACAACAACCAAGTTGAAGTTGAACACGTTGCAGGAGCAATACAAAAGGCAGACATCTTGACGAAGGCTTTGGGAAGGATTAAGTTCAGAGAAATGAGGGACCTCGTTGGAGTTCTAGACATCAAGGATACTCACTTCAAGATTAAAGGGGTGAATGTTGGAGATAATCTTGAAGATAGCTTAAACAACAAGCAAACCAAATACTACTCGGATAAGGAAGGAAGTTCGAGTTTGGAGTTATCTAAATAGATATAGTCAAAACGTGTTTAGGATAATTATATCTCTATATAAGAAGATGGTGAGTTGTGCCATAACTTGTGAGATTAAGAGATTAACATTGTGAGAGCTTGAGTTTTGAGAGATTTTCTTAAGCTAATAAAGAAAGAGTGTTTCTTTGAATCTTGTTTCTAGTTTGAGTTTAGAACAATATATATTTCATTGGTAATAAGCTATGAAGAATAAACCATTTGAGCAGGAAAATAAGAATTGACAAAGCATGTGAATATTTAAGAAAATTATTGATGCATATAAGATTATTTTATCTTTGACTGCTTGACATACGCTAAAGAGAATAAAAAGGGAGAGTATGTGCTCAATCTAAGTCGGTTATATACTTCAAAATGTTTTAAACTTTGAAAAAAAATTAGAAAATTAAGTTATCTGAAGGAAACCATCAAGTCTAGAGAGAGAAAACGCTCCACCTTCTCTCTAGCGGCCGAAGTTAAAGTTGTGTCTTCCGGCTGACGGTGAGGCTTTTCTAGCCGCCGTCGGTCCGGCCTCTTGTCTCTGCATGTCTTTTGCGGGTGATGTGATGTTCTGTTCCCGGCGTCGCACCTTTTCTCCGGTGGACGGTCGGTTTTTTGTCTCTGGCGGTGCATCTATTCTAAAGGTGATCGTTCGGCTCTCGGCTTCTGCGCCGTACGGTCTTTCCGGTCTCGACGGCGGCTTCGGTTTCTCCTGGTGTTTTGATGGTCAATCGGTGGTAGTTGGTGGGTCTTCGCTTCTGGATGAAGCCCGCGATGAAGTGGTGGAGTAGAAGTTGATGATTTCAATGGCTCTGGTTGAGATCTAGGGATTGACCCGATGATGCTCACAGTTGAGCAGAGCTCATACGAAAAGGTTAAAGTGTCGGGATTCATGTCTCTGGCGTTCAGAGGTGTCCCGGGGATGAAGCGGTGGGCTTTCTCCGGTGGGATCGTGGCGGTGAAGACGTGATGAATGGGCGACGCGTGTCACTTCGTTTAGTGAGGTGCTTCCACGCGTTTTTCTTTCCCTTAGATCAATCGCGTTTTCCGTAACACGTGCCTGTGTGTCCGGATTTTTCTTAACAGACCTTTTGTTTGGACCTTCAATGTTGTACCCGTGTATGGATTTGTTGGGTTAGCCTCCCAATTTAATGGGCTTGTAAACTTTTAAGTAATAAAATATTAGATGGCAAAAAAAAAATTTAGAAAATGAAGTTAAGAACGCTGAATAAACTTAGAAAATAAATTTATAATACTGTTTTATTCATACATATTATCGTAATTGTAGAAAAATAATTTGAAACAGTATAGTGTTCTACTATTGCTACCGATTCCAAACTCAAGTGGAAACTGCTACTTGAAATGATAATTTATGTGTGCGTGTGTGTCGCTATATTTAGGTAAGAGACACATGAACATTAGGAGCGAAACAAATCCAAACATGTTCTCATAGAATTAGTTAATTTTTACTATATTAGTAAAACTAGCTTTTGTTTCCGTTTGAGCCCGACACAACCGCTCCAGGATTTTTCTTTTTTTTTTCCCAAAAGAAATAACCTGTAGTTTTGTTTATTTGAGTAATTGAGGTAACAAAAAAAGACAACATGATTATTACTAGTAGTTATAGACTAGGAAACAAATGCTTGAGTATGGTGTTTAGGAAAAACACATGTTTATCTTTAGGATTAGTTAGGTATAATATAACACGTTCTGGAGGTTTAAATACGACACAAAGTCGAAAATTGTAAATAAGTAAGTGTTGATTTCACACCTTTTTCTTAACAAATAGTGTGAGATCATAATCTTAGCAACACAGAGTCTCTGTTTCCTTGGAATTTTACGAAGAGGTTTTAATTTAAAGAATTAGATATTTAATAGGACCATAATAATGTTACGAAACTTTATGAAAAGTGGTATCACAATGGAAAATCATCTGGCTAACTCAAGTTTTTGTTTCTAGTCTTTAAAGTCAAAAACACTGTCAATTGTGTCAAATATTAGTGAAATCATGTTATATTATTCCAAGCTTCCTAATTATTTGGCCGAAACCTATTAAGCAATGTATATACATTTCAAACACAATCATAATGCTTTCTTGAAACATGATTACAAACCAACGTTAGCGATTTAAGTCAAAGATCAATTCGTAGCAGTATGTTTGATCAAACGGATTACAAATTACATCTAAATTAAAGAGAATAGTAAACGTCGGTAATCAAATGGGACCAACTCTCAACCGTGTGGACACATTATAGTCATCATTTAACCCTAATCAACGACACTTACACACCTACTCAAAGGAGGGGTAAAGCAACATGAAAATTCAAAACAAAAAATAACAGTTAAATTATTGAGTAATATGTGTGAACAGTTTTACAAGAATCACTAGAATATAATGTAGATTACTTATCAGCCTAGTAATTAGTCTATATATCACCCATCGATCGATCAGCTAGACAACTAACAAGTTTTTTGAAATATAAACATTATTCATGTAGTCTATAAGTTTCTGTAAGCAAAAAAAAACTATTCATGTATTCTTTGTGAGTCTACCGGCTTGTAAGTTTAACGTTTACTTGGTCCAGTACGTACTACGTCTACGTAGGATCGTCAATACGTAAAAAACAAAAGCAGCGTCGTGTACAATGGGAGCTTTTTCTTTTCTAAAGAAAGAAATGATCATGATCCCAATTAGAAACACTAAACGTAGGGACAAGAGGGGAGACACTGATTAGCGATTCTAACCCTAATTAGAAGACAGCCTGACGACATTAATTATTTAATAATCAAAGTTGCACGGATAGCCATTGTTTTCAAATGTGACAATGATTCTTGTCTTTCTAAAAGAAGGGAACAAGAGAAAGTAATGATGTCGGTAATAGTTAGATTGTTCTGATAACCTAAGTCCTAACTACTAAATTCTCTCTATTTGCTTTACTTTACAACTTGAAATCAACAAACGTTGGCATTTTGTCTTCACTTATGTGGTTGAACAGTTGACTTGAGATGAAGAACGAAAATTTCAACATTTATTAATTAATGTTTTTTGGTGTAAATGTTAAGAGATGGTTATCTTTATTAATTAATGTTATCCTTAACTTAATTAAACTCCTTCACTGCGAAAAGAAAGGAAGATGTAAAGGAAACATTATAAATAGACAATAATTTAATTAGGGTCCAAGATTAAGATAGAGGTTTGTAAGAATATTTTTGGCTAAAATGTTAAAATTTATTATCATTTTTTTGAGTTACATGAGATGACTTGTAGCAGACTAACTAAATACAGAATAAACAACATCAACATACAATTTCTTATGATAAAAATACTAAAAGGTTAAAAACTGCCAAAATGCTAAAAAAACTTTGACCACTTCAAAGAGCAATAACTCTAGTCTTCATACGAGCACGAACCATATTCTCTCGACGATGTTTATGAGCACAAACTCTAATTTCCCGACTATACGGTAGAACATAAACCAAGCAAACCAACAACACTTGAACGAACCAATAAATTTGACAACATTCTAAAGAACAAACCCAACACCATGGAAAGATGTTCAAATGGCAATAGGAGATGTTAATGAATGGTTGAAAGCTACAAAGATTACCCCTACTTTGTCCAATTTACGATAGAGGCCGCAAATCAAAATGGACTCACCCCCTCCATATAGTCTCAAATGTATTTATGACACAATTTTTAATCCTACACATTTCAGCTGTCTGCGGGTTGAATTCTTCAGGGTTAGGGCATGCGAAATTTTCCCTTCAAGCGGAAGCAATGGGGTTATATACATTCAGTTATTCAGAATGTACTTTTTCAAGGTTTCAAAACTATCATCTTTGAAGGTTACTGCATGAATTTGGTTCAAATGCTATGTCAACAAGAGACTATTTCTGTAAGATTTCATCGCTAGTACATGACATTGGTGGGTGTGTATCGCGGATTGGTAGTGTCAGGTTTACTCATACGAAGAGAGAAGCTAGCGTTGTAGCACATTCACTAGCCAAAATGTTCCTTTTAACGTTGTTTTCTTTTCTGGTTATTATTTCCTTCCAACATGTATTTCCAAGTCTTTGGAAACTGACTTTGTAAACTCCACTTTATCATAATACTTTAAGACGTAAAGAAGAACAAGAAAAAAAATCTAAAAATTTCCACAAACTTAACATCATTTTATAAATTTATTTCTAAAGAGTGCCATTTTTCATAAATAACTTAAGCTTGTGATGAGAAAAACTAAACTAAATATTCTAAATCATTTATAAATGTCTAAGAATCATTTATAAAATATATTTAAAGTTTATAAATACAACTTCACCTGTAAATATTAAACTGTAAA
The DNA here is from genome assembly GCA_900406325.1 of Erucastrum elatum. Taxonomy (NCBI): domain Eukaryota; kingdom Viridiplantae; phylum Streptophyta; class Magnoliopsida; order Brassicales; family Brassicaceae; genus Erucastrum; species Erucastrum elatum. The sequence continues at coordinate 70,449 of OVBX01000002.1, read as the reverse complement.
CACTAATGTTAATTTTTTTTGAATGAATGCATTTTTGAAAAGTGGTATCCAGCTTATAGTATATTTTAAAAAAAATCTGTATAAAATGTTATGGTAAATAAATAAATATCAGTTTATCACATTTATTAATAATCTCCACCAAATTATAGTAATAATCTAATTAGAAGAAAGCAGAAATTCATTATGAAGTTTGTAAATAAAACTAAAGAAAGACATGTATGATTTATAAGAAGTTACATAATATATTTGCAGTAATTGTTTGAACATTCTTTTATCTTCAGAACTCAGTGTAACCATACATATTGAATGTAATTAAACATTTTGTTATAACATGTTTCCCCGACCAAAATAAAGGACAAGAGAGTGAAAAGAAAAAGAGAGAACAAAGAAGAAATAAAAGTCACAAAGGATTGATGAAAGACAGATATTTCTGCTCTGATCATCGAAGATGAGACTGAAAGTAGCCAAAAGAAACTGAAAAATAGAATTGATCGAAACGAGTTCACAGAAAAAAAAAACATTATGAAATACTACTATATTTTTTACGCATGACATCACGTCGATTGGAGAAAGAGTGGCGTAAATCACGTGAAGACAATATCCAATGAAACTTGCCAAAGAGCCTTCACATCCGATCATTATTATACTAATTTGATTATATTAAGCTTTAATCCCTTACTACGCTTTTTCTTGTTCTATGGGCTACATGAGCATAAGACTAAAACTATAACTAATATCAAATAACGAATTAATTACTTAAAAAATCCATAATGGTTTGATGTTAAGGGGAAAAGGATTAGTAATGATGTTGTCTTGTAATTTTGTACAAAACTACAATTTATATTTTTTTTTGTGATGGCGTCTGTTAGGAGTTACCAGTGCCAAATATTAAGGAGACAACAAATGGTGGTGTGAAAAGTAACTTTAGCAAATAATAATCATTTCTATCTTGGGGACCAAGCATGCAAATATGTTTCTCTTTTTATTATTACTGTTAAATGCACTAAACTCTTAAAATATTTTAAATTATACCCTTTCTTTTACGCAAAATCAACAGTACCCCGATTAACTAACCTAGATTAATAAATAAACTACTTTATTTTGCAAGTATTTTACACAACACTACATTTTTCATATTAATGACAAATGTTCTGGGTCCAAAAACCTGTACGTCCCTCTATAGCAAAACCCAAACTGTAAAGACTATGTTTTAATAATGTTTGTTGAATGATTCCTAATTTTAACGTATTCTATGTTTCTTGACAAATCCAATTTTTAAGTGGTGGTGATAAATGTGTGTGTTGTGGGGGTGGGGGCAAGAAAGAGGTTGGATACCTCAGTGATGTGCAGAAATGAGAAAGGAAAGGAAGTGTTGTTTTGATGCTAACTCTCAAAGTCTTTCAAGGTACTGTCAGACTCTTTCTTTAGGTGCTTTGGATGGACCATCCTACTCTCCTCCATTATTCCTAGTCTGTTTTCTTGTGGTCCCTTTCTCTTCCTTCCCACCAACACTCTTTATTTTCTTCCCCTTGCATATTTTATTTTGTAATTAATATAACAAAGGCTTCATGTTTTGTGGTCCAACTTGAAGTAAAGGATTGCTTCATGGTCTAGGCCCAGTTAGAACATAGAGGTCAAAAAAAACACTAGACAGTTTTGGTTTTCTTGTTGAACAATCTTATAAATATATTCACTTTCTGGTGTTATACAAAATGTTCAGTTGGATATGAATGTTCATATCCGTTGTAATCATAATACAATCGCTCCCCTTTAGATATATCTCTATTAGCTACCAGAAGAACTCTAGCTTCTCCGTTGATGTTGAACCTCACACACTTCAGGTTTTGCTTTTTCCTCCCTTCTCTGCACATTTCACAAAAAAAAATGTCACAAAAACAAACGAGGATCATATCATCATGTACGGTTAAGGTTCTGATCATCAGGAAGAGAAAACTCACGGGGTGTGATTGTTGATGCCGCTGATGAAACGAGCAATGTTACTACGTTTGTCAGGACAAATAACTAGACACTGCGAAGGATCAGAGGCATGGAGTAGAGTCATCATGCTGTCTCCATCATAGTCATCTTCTCTGTTGCTCAGATAATCAACATCTCCAACATACTCTGTGATTATGGTTAAGTCTTTTATACACCTGTCTGCCTCTACCGTAAACCTGTTTCAGTATCATCCATATTGTTAAAAAATGCATTCTCACGGTCTTGACTCTCTTCTGAGTCATAAGAAAAAGAAGCTTGCGAGGAGGTTAAAGTACCCTTCATAAGGATCAAAGACGACCATAAGCGGCGGACATTCACCACGGTCCATCATGTTCTTACACAAGACTAAGGTCTCTGCGTCTTGTTTGCTTAGAACCTGTATGACATTGAATACAAAAACCATCCTTTTCAGTTAATAACTTAATACTAAAACAATCCAAAATAGGAAACTAATCACCAGACTTATCTAATGTGCTTGAAGAACAAAGAGAAAACTCAATAATACATACCTGCATGCCTCCTTTCTCAAGGACAGCCTTGTTGGCAGATCTTGGAGCCTTGCCAGATACATAAGTGAGCTCGTTTCGAAACTCAGTGTTGGAGGCTCTCAACGCAGTGGCAAGAGACGCCATTTGCTCGAGCCTCCGTTGAGGATCAACGGTGGGGATGTAAGGAAGAAGCTTCCTCTTCTTCTTAGACATCACCAAGCTCGTCCTTTTCCGTTTCTTCCCAATGCTGCTATCTATACAACACACATCACACTCTCCGGATTGAGATTTACATAACACAAGACAGATTCTGCAAAAATCACAAAAAGGTGTAAACTTTATACCTGGAGAAGAAGTTGAGTCTGTAGACCGCTTAATCCGGAAGAAGTCGATTAGTTTGGTCTGAACAAGAGGGAAAGCTGCAATTTCACAACATTACATCAGCTAAATGACGTCGTTTTAACGGAAGAAAGATTTTGACAAAGAAAACTTACATTTGGGGATCTGGTGTTTGGAACAGGAAGGGCAGAACCAGGAGCCTTTGGGAACTGAGACGAGGATTGGCCTGAGACAGAAGAGGTGAAACCCTTTGTCGCATTTGTCGCAGAGAAGCAGCTTCGCCGGTTGTTTCCCGGAGCTGCATTCCACGCAAACCGTCTCCTCCCAATCTGAATCGGAATCGTCTGCTGCTGCTTTGGATCTCGGAAGATCGGATCTAGGGTTTTTCGCCTGGGTTCTTCTTCGCAGCGATACCACCATCGTCGTCGAAGCTTTTTTTGATTACCAGATAGAGAGTGAGAGTGAGAGATTGAGATCTGGTAGCTAGCTAGAAGGGTAAATAAACTAGAAGAGTTCGCGCTCTGGATTCGCGGGGGAAAATTGACCCGGGTTTAATTTGGCGCCACTATTACGGGTTATTATTTAAGAGTTTGGTTTATTTTGGTCTTATCAACTGGTTTTGCTGATGGTTCAGAAACTAGGACGAACCAAAAACTTTAATCGGAAATTAACGATATGAAGATTTATCTGGTTTAATATAAGAAGACGAGATAATAATAATAATAAAATGTACCGGTATGTTTCGGTTGAACCGGGCCGGAAAATTGATTTTTCTTTTTTTTTAATAAACCGTCCTTAAGTTTTTTTTTTTTTCTAAATCAATCACCGAGTCGTCGTGCTTTCTCTGCTCGTCGGCGAAGCATCACACGATCTGTATCAGTCGCCATCGTTCTTGGTTTCTTTTCCAAAATCCTGTAAGCTTAATAACCGAATTGGACTCAGGTATGTTATTGATTGCAATCTCATCTCCTTCAATTCATCTTCAAGTGTCCGAAGTATAATAATTTGTCAATTGGGTTTTCTAGAACTATCAAAAACTTTGTGGTTCAAACAATGAGAATGCTGATGTGTTAAGGGTATAGTCTGTGAGATCAGAGAAAGAAGAATCGATAGTCGGGAAGTTTTGTCTTTCTCCTGCTAAATTAGATCTCCGATCAATTTAAACCTCGACTCGATTCGTTGCAGAGTTTGAAGAGGCGTCCTGATCCCAACACGACGTCGTAATCCGTGTCTCGATCGAGAGATCATGGGAAGTCCTAGACAAGAAGTTCTGTACGAGATACGTAATCATGCCTCATTGCCCTTTGTTCCTAGATACCCTCCTCTTCCTCAGGTACCAAGATTCATGCGTTTTGACTTTACTGTTTTACACTGTTCTATATCTCACATTTTGCTTTGTATCTGATGGAATCCAGGCAGATGGAACGGTTTCCAAAGGAGGGCTTCGGTCTCTTGTCTCCATTAGAGGTCAGTTCCTGATGTTTTGATTCTCAATTTCTTCTACCTGCTTTTTATTTTTGCTATTGGTTGATAAAGCATGGAGCGTTATCATTTTCTCTAGCTTTGTTAGCTTTAAGTGATGACTTCAGTGTATATGTATACTGTTAAACATTTTATTAGCACTAGCCGACATGCTTTACAAATTTGTTTTTCTTATCTTGGCTTGATCATGGTTAATATATGTGTATATTTAAATTGCGTATCAAAATACTGACGTATGTAGTAGATTATAGAGGTGAATTTCAGTGTTTCGGAAGTTGTTAGGATCATTTGTTGTCCGTTTAGCAGAGTCCATACACAAACTCAGAGATCTAGTGAATTTGAACGTTTTGTTTGATGAGCTTGTAGGGTTCGATCCTTGTACTTCTTGTTTCTTTGAAATAGCATTATATAGCTACTGGTTGGCACATACTTCTTGATATCTATCCTCTTTATGGTATTCAGGTGTTAGTCAGCTCAAGGAAAAGTGGAGTGGATATTGGCAGCCGAGGAAAAATAGTAAACCGGTTTCATTATTTATTTCACCGAGAGGAGAATTTGTGGCTGTCACTTCGGGGAATCACGTTACCATCTTGCGGAAGGATGATGATTACAGGAAACCTTGTGGCACTTTTACAGGTTATCTTCCTTTGCTTCACAAATGCGTTTAGTTTTTGTTTTCTTCAGGTTTGATTTGTTGATTCATCTTTTGTAAAATCTTAGACTGTTCCCAAAACATGTTCTCTCACGATGCCAATTTTTATTTGTTTCTGTTTCCTTAATCATCGTCCTTTCAGTACTCTCTCTTTGGTCTTATGACTCCTGTTCTCTGTATCAGCTAGCGTATCAGGATCATTTACTTCTGGAATATGGTCCGAAAATCATGATGTTCTTGGTCTTGTGGATGATAGCGAGACCCTCTTTTTCATAAAAGCTAATGGTGAAGAAATAAGTCAAGTCACAAAAAGAAACTTGAAGGTTTCTTCATCAGTATTAGGACTCATGGAGGATGACGATGGTTTGCAAACATCATGCTTGTACGTTTCCTTTTTGTCCCTATATGCTTGTCTTCTTAAACCCTGTCGGTGATATGAAATCCTGACTGTTGGTCTATCCCAATTACATTTTCCCTACAGGTGTTCATTCAGTGTACTTACATCAGATGGACTTGTTCATCATGTCGAGATTAGCAGGGAGCCAGGTGCTTCGGTCTCCAAACATGCTTCAAATAGCAGCCCAGCTTTGAGAAAGCAGTTCCCCAACCATGTTTTCTGCTTTGATTACCTTCCAGACCTTTCTTTTCTTCTCATTGTTGGCAGTGCTGCAGGCGTACCATCGACTGGGAGTTCTGGTAGGTCTTATACAACTTATTACTTATCGGTACGACTTGAAAGCTATACGTGTGCTCGAAATCAATCAATTCAGAACGTTAATGCTGGTGTTATTTTATTTATATATAGAAGCTATTCATACTGTATCAGTTTTTTTTTTTGTGATTGTTGAATGAAAAAGTGTGGTTCTTGAAATATTTTGGCGTAAATGTTGGATTTACGATCCTGCGAGGATTAATTTGTTATCTATGAACTGTCAGGTTCATCGTGTATCTCCCTTTGGCGCAAGTGTCAGAATTCAGGACTGGAATTGTTGTCCACCTCAAAATTTGAAGGCGTGTTTTGTGACAGAAAAGAGTCTCAGGTGGCATATCCAAAGGTTTTGATCTCACCTCAAGGGTCACATGTTGCGAGTCTTGATAGCAATGGGCGCCTGCATCTGTTTGAGTTGGACAAAGAAAGATTGATACTTTCGTGTTCTCCTTCGGAAGACAGTTCTACTTCACTAGAGCGTTTAAGCAATGTTGTAGACTTTACATGGTGGTCTGATCATGCCCTTTCAGTTTTGAAAAGGAGCGGTAACATTAGTATATTTGACATCCGTAGATGTGTTATAGTTAAAGAGGATGCCACCATTTATTCTATGCCTGTGGTGGAAAGAGTTAGGAAATTTGAAGGACACATTTTTCTTTTAGAAAGTTCAGCGCAGGAAACAAAATCAGCTCTGGCCAAGGTTGACAGGGACCCAAGTGAATTGCATCATAGTAGTGATCGTGGTATGTTATGGAGGCTAATATCTTTTACTGAGAAAACAATTCCTGAAATGTATAAGATCTTAGTTGAGAACTGCCAGTATCAGGAGGCCTTGGATTTTGCTGATAGTCATGGGTTGGACAGAGATGAAGTTTTCAAGTCAAGATGGTTGAACTCAGAAAAAGGGCCAAGTGATGTGAGCATGATTCTATCAAAGATAAAAGATAAAGCTTTTGTGCTCTCCGAATGCTTAGATAGAATTGGTCCAACAGAGGATTCTGTGAAGGCCTTACTTGGGCATGGACTTCATCTTACTAACCGCTATGTATTCTCTGAATCTGAAGATCAAGAGTCCAAACAACTCTGGGAATTTCGAATGGCTAGGCTTCGTCTATTACAGTTTAGTGAACGACTCGACACATATTTGGGGATAAGCATGGGCAGGTATATGTCTTTGCACTTTCTGTCTCCTTTTCCCTTCTGTAGATAGGCCAAACTGGTAGCATATAGTAATCTAGGTCTTCCATATCCAAGATCGTTTTTTATGCTATATGGTTATCCAATACGGAATTAGGGTCCTTCGCTTTGTAACATTGATTCTAGAGTTTAGATGATTTCTAGATACAATTGCATCTCGAAAAACTTGCTGGCCTTTTTGCCATTATATGTATACCAACTCATAAAGTTTTCTTCTGGTATCTCCAGGCTTGCATATGGGTGCTGCATTTTAGAATTTCAACTTCTTTTCTAGTCTATCGTTAAACTACACTATCCAGTTGCATCTAAAAATGGTTAATGACATTGTCTTTTATAGATATTCAGTGCAGGACTACAGAAAATTCCGGAGCAGTCCTATAAATCAGGCTGCAATAGCACTTGCTGAGAGCGGGAGGATAGGGGCCTTGAATCTGCTCTTTAAGAGGCATCCTTATTCACTTGCTTCTTTCACGCTGAAAATTTTGGCAGCCATTCCTGAAACAGTCCCCGTTGAAACATATTCTCATCTTCTTCCGGGGAAATCTCCTCCGACTAGCATGGCAGTGAGGGAAGAAGACTGGGTTGAATGTGACAAGATGGTTAGATTCATTACTAAATTGCCTGAGAGTGAAAAAAATGATTCTCTTATTCAAACCGAGCCAATTGTCAGGAGGTGTTTTGGGTATAACTGGCCATCATTAGAAGAACTCACTTTATGGTACAAGAACAGAGCAAGAGATATTGATTCGTCCACTGGGCTGCTAGACAACTGCATATGCTTGGTTGATATTGCATGTCGAAAAGGCATATCTGAGTTGGAACAGTTCCGTGAGGACCTATCATACTTGCACCAGATAATTTATTCTGATGAATTTGGGGGCGAAATCTGCTTCAGCTTGAGTCTTGTTGGATGGGAGAAATTACCTGATTATGAGAAATTTAAGATAATGCTTGAAGGGGTTCAAGCAGAAAATGTGGTTAGTAGATTGCACGACAAGGCAATTCCATTTATGAAGAGTAGGTATTCGGGGACAACCAACCACAATGAGGAGTCCTTTCTTGTTAAATGGCTGAAGGAGATTGCATCAAAAAGTGATATGGATTTGTGCTCCAAAGTGATAGAGGAAGGGTGTACAGATTTGTATACTGTTTGTTTTTTCAAGGATGAGGTTGAAGTTGTTGATTGTGCTCTGCAATGTCTGTATTTGTGCAAAGTTACGGATAAGTGGAATGTCATGGCAACAATGCTCTCAAAGCTACCAAAGATACATGGTTAGTTGTCCAGATCCATTGTAGTCTCCACTTTACATAATCAAATAATAAGATGTTCTTACCTATTGCTAAACAAAACTTACTTCCATAAAATTTGCAGATATTGATGGTGGTGAAGACATTCAGAAAAGGCTGAAATTGGCAGAGGGTCATATAGAAGCAGGGAGGCTCTTGGAACTTTATCAGGTTCCAAAATGCCTCTGCATCTTACGTTTAGCAAAAATATGTTCCGTGTAATTGGAAATGAACTAATTTGAGCATATATAGACATATGTACACTTGGAAATGGATTTTTTACTTGAATATATTGAGAAAGCTAAACTACTCTCTCTTTTTGTTCCACAGGTCCCAAAGCCAATTAATTATTTCCTTGAGGTTCATTCAGACGAAAAAGGTGTTAAGCAGATCCTTCGACTCATGCTTTCTAAATTTGTTCGTCGTCAACCTGGAAGATCTGATAATGACTGGGCGTGCATGTGGCGTGATCTACGACAGTTGCAAGACAAAGCATTTCCTTTCCTTGATCTTGAGTTCATGCTGACGGAGTTCTGTAGAGGACTTCTGAAGGCTGGGAAGTTTTCTCTAGCTAGAAATTATCTCAAGGGTACGGGCTCAGTTGCTCTGCCATCAGAGAAGGCAGAGAGCCTTGTTATTAATGCAGCAAAGGAATACTTCTTCTCTGCTCCGAGTCTTGCTTCTGAAGAAGTAAGTGGTGTTTTTTGGTTCTTGTATAAAGGTTTTGTCCCTGCTAAATATATATATAGATATGCAACTTGTCATCCTGTTAAATTATTGTTTCTGGTGATATTGAGTTTTTTTTTTCCGCAAAAGGTTTGGTGTCAGCAATTCTCTTCATTTAAATGGTTTTTCATTCGCAAATTATTTCAGATATGGAGAGCAAGGGAGTGCCTGAATATATTTTCTAGTAGCCGGACTGTTAAAGCCGAGGCCGATATTATTGATGCAGTTACTGTTAGGCTTCCAGATCTTGGGGTTACTCTCTTACCAGTTCAGTTCAAACAAGTAAATGACCCAATGGAGATTATTAAGATGGCAATCACAGGGCATCCTGGGGCTTATCTACATGTTGAAGAACTTATTGAGGTTGCTAAACTTCTTGGGTTGAACACTTCAGAAAATATATCGTCTGTTGAAGAAGCTATTGCTAGAGAAGCCGCTGTTGCAGGCGATCTGCAGCTGGCTTTTGATCTATGCCTTGTTCTAACCAAAAAGGGTCATGGTCCTATTTGGGATTTAGGTGCTGCAATAGCAAGAGGTCCTGCACTTGAGCACATGGATGTAAGTTCTCGAAAGCAGTTACTTGGCTTTGCTTTGGGTCACTGTGATGATGAATCGATCAGTGAGTTATTGCACGCATGGAAAGATCTTGACCTGCAAGGCCAATGCGAGACTCTGGGAATGTTATCAGAGTCAGATTCTCCAGAGTTTCACAAGATGGACGGTGTTTCTTGTCTGAGCTTTGATCAACAGCTAGATTTGGATAGAGTCAAAGCTACACTTTCTGTTGTTGCTAAGGACTTGCCGGTTGATAACAGTGTAGACTTGGAATCTCTTCTAAAGGAAAACGGGAAGCTTCTCTCATTTGCTGCTTCGCATTTGCCTTGGTTGCTTAAGCTGGGTAGAAATAGGCACTTGGATAAAAATCTAGTGCTTGATTCAGTTCCTGGAAAGCAGTTTGTCAGCACAAAAGCAACTGCTCTCGTTACCATTCTTTCTTGGCTGGCAAGGAATGGTTTTGCACCAAAAGATGAGCTCATTGCTATGATTACAGACTCGATCATTGAACAACCTGTAACAAAAGAGGAAGACATTGTAGGATGCTCTTTTCTGTTGAATCTAGTTGATGCATCTAATGCAGTAGAAGTGATAGAAAAGCAGTTGAGAATAAGAGGGAACTACCAAGAAATTCGAAGTATCATGAGTCTAGGGATGGTATATAGTTTGCTACATGACTCTGGAGTAGAGTGTACGGCTCCCAACCAGAGGAGAGAACTGCTACTAAAGAACTTTGAGAGAAAGCAGATAGAAAGTCTCTCTGGTAAGGGTTATATTGAAGTACCTGGGTGTTTCGAAATTTTTTGACATCTTGATGCAGTCAAATATATAATTGTAATCTTGTGTGCTTCTAAATTTTTCCTGCTTGCTCTGTTTTGGTTCAGATGATGTGAGCAGGATCGACAAACTTCAATCAACTTTCTGGAAGGAATGGAAATATAAATTAGAGGAAAAAATGCACGTAGCTGATCGTTCTAGAATGCTGGAGCGAATCATTCCCGGGGTCGATACGGAAAGATTTTTGTCCCATGACACTGACTACATTAAGGCTGCTGTTTTCTCACTCATTGAATCTTTGAAATCGGAGAAGAAGCTTATTTTGAAGGATGTACTAAAATTAGCTGATACATATGGCCTGAAGCGGTCAGAGGTAGGAAATATACATTTAACTCTGTAAGGCTTTATCTTTTCTTCAACTACATCTACTATATATCTGTCTTTGTCTTCTCATCAGGTGATATTAAGGTATTTAAGCGCTATCCTTTGCTCTGAGGTTTGGACAAATGAGGACATCACGGCTGAAATTTTACAAGTTAAGGAACAAATACTTGGCTTTGCTTCGGACACTATACAGACCATAAGCACATTCGTGTACCCAGCAGTTAGTGGTCTTAACAAACAACGCCTTGCTTACATATATAGCCTCCTTTCTGAGTGCTATTCCCGTTTGGAAGAAAGCAAGGAAGAGTCATCGTTGGTTCAACCGCATGGTTCTTTCGTTGGGTTTTCAAATTTGTATAACATCCTTCAGCAAGAATGCAGTAGAGTGTCATTTATCGCAGATTTGGATTTCAAGAATATCGTGGGATTGGGAGGTTTAAACCTTGACAGATTCAACAATGAAGTTCATGCACACATTAACGAGATGAACTTGGAGGCGTTGGCCAAGATGGTAGAAAAACTCACTAGCTTCTTCATGGAGAACTCACCCAAGGATCTCATTTCCTGGCAAGATGTCTACGTACAATATATTATGAATTTGCTAGATATACTGGAAAGCAGAAGAGATCTTGATTTTGGAAGTGCAGAGAGTTTCCAGGGCTTTCTCAGTCAACTTGAGCAGACCTATGACCACTCTAGAAGATATATCAGGGTCTTGGAACCTTTACAAGCGCTGGAAATCATGAAGCGGCATTTCATGTTAGTTCTACCGCCAAGTGGTTCCTACGTGCACATCCCTGATAGTTCGACATGGCAAGAATGCCTTATCTTACTGATTAACTTTTGGATAAGGTTAGCCGATGAGATGCAGGAAGTAAAATCTTCTAGTCCAAATCTTATGGAGAATCTTATCTTAAGCCCTGACTGCATTAATAGCTGTCTTACCGTTCTTATAAGACTAGTAATGGACGACAGTCTGTCCCCAAGTCAGGCTTGGGCTGCAATACTTGTCTACCTTAGGTCTGGCTTGGTTGGTGATTACGCCACTGAAGTCTTCAACTTCTGCAGAGCAATGGTCTTCTCTGGTTGCGGCTTCGGGCCTATCTCTGATGTCTTCTCGTATTTATCCTCTCGGTATCCAACATCTTTGCAGGATCTTCCGCATCTTTATTTGAGCGTACTTGAACCTATATTGCAGGATTTGGTCTCTGGGACTCACGATACACAGAATCTTTACCGGTTGCTATCTTCTCTCAGTAACTTGGAAGGAAACCTGGATGAACTGAAGCGTGTTAGGCTTGTAGTGTGGGAGGAACTCGTGATATTCTCTGAGAACCTTGAATTGCCAAGTCAGGTTCGCGTCTACTCTTTAGAGCTTATGCAGTTCATCTCTGGTAAGAATATCAAGGGTTCATCGTCGGAGTTACAGTCAAATGTTATGCCATGGGATGGTTCGGATGAGTTACTATTATCTAGGCAGAAGAGTGAAGACACACTTAACCAAGCGTTGCTTGACCACGCTGATGGCGGCTCTAGCAGACTCACAAGCACTCTGGTCGCACTTAAATCATCTCAGATCGCTGTGGCGTCCATTTCTCCAGGCTTAGAGATCTCCCCAGAGGATCTATCGAGTGTTGAAACATCCGTTTCATGCTTTTCTAAACTCTCTGCTGCTGTTACCACACCTTCACAAGCTGGAGCTCTTCTGACAATTTTAGAAGGATGGGAAGAGCTGTTTGAAGCTAAGAAGGCTGAACTAGTATTGCCTTCTAATGAGGCAGCAGACGAAGGAGATGACTGGGGAGAAGATGGTTGGAATGATGGATGGGAAACACTTCAGGATTTAGAATCCGAAGAGAAAGAGAAAAAGGAGTATGTAGTCGCAGCTCATCCTTTACATTCGTGTTGGCTGGATATTTTCAGAAAATACATCTCTTTGGGTATGCCGGAACACGTTCTAAGTCTCATAGATGGATCGCTTCAGAAACCAGAAGAGGTCCTGCTTGAAGAAACTGAAGCAGAAAGCCTGACTAGTATCTTGGCCAGTACCGACCCATTTCTCGCACTTATGATTTCTCTTTTGTTTCCCTACGAACGGGTCAGATCGCAGTGCCTCGGTGTTGTTGAAGAAAAATTGAAGCAAGAAGGCCTTCCAGAGTTATCTAGTCAGAACTATCACGAAGTTCTTCTTCTGGTTTTATATTCTGGGACTTTCTCAAAGATAATCTCGAATTCTAGCTACGGGTCAGTCTTCTCTTTCCTCTGCTATATAGTTGGAAAGCTATCTCGGGAGTTCCAAGAGGAGCGGATAACACAAGCTGACAGCAACAACGTAGATACGAGTTCTGAGAGACGGCTTCTGTCATGTTTCGAGGAGCTCATGTTTCCGTGTTTTATCTCTGGACTTGTAAAGGCCGAACAGCAGATATTAGCAGGGTTTTTGGTAACCAAGTTCATGCACAGTAACCCATCACTGAGTCTGATTAATGTTGCAGAGGCAAGTCTGAGGAGATACTTGGAGAAGCAGGTCGAGTCTTCGGAGGATTCGTTTGGTGAAACCACAGAACCTGAAACGCTGAAGAATACAGTGTCAAACCTAAGGGTTAACTCAAAGGAAGTCATACGATCTGCCTTGGCATCTCTTTCAAGCTGTACAAACAGCAGATGATATGAACAGGATGATGCTTCTTGCGTTGTGAACTAAGGGAAAAGAGTAATTTAGGAGAGGGTACATTTTGTTTATGTGTTTTTACATTTTCCTTTACTTTCATACAAAAGAGAATGTGTTACTGTCTACTGATCAGCGGTTAAGTATATTTGTTCTAAACCAAACCAAACATAGTTATAGATGGGTTGAAATGGTTACTGAGCAGCTTTGCAGATTTGTGGACCGGATTAAACCGTAAATCCTAAAATAAGATGATAAAAATTTAACTCATTCACCATCAAAAAGTATTTTTATTGTTTTTATCTTCTAAATCATTATAACCATTACAGATAGAAACTTTATGTTACAAGTTTATTATTTTATATTTACTTTTTATTTGGTTTATATTTAAACTTTTGTTTCATTATGATTTCTATAGAATATTTTACTAACTATGATTTTATTTTATTTATTTATATTCTATAACTGAACTCAATTGAGTTTGCTTGAACTGCATTGAATCCAATCGAACGTTATTGACCTATAACCAAAACATTTTCAGTTCGATTATCGATCCGGTTCTAAAAGAGATGAGCTATTTATACATCAAACTAACCGGTCTAGACCGTGAACCACAACAACACTTAAACCCGGCCGGTCAACGACTGTTACTATCCATTATTCGAGCTTGATTTGGGGGATCTAATAGATTCTCTCTCTAGAGCCATCCCAACATTTTCAATTCCGACAGCAGTTTCGCNCCCCCCCCCCCCCCCCCCAACCCTTGATCCTGCAGCTGAACCCAATTCGTTGCTTTATATCTCAGAGTAGACATTTCATGGTTCCACAGCGATGAGAGGAGGATCCGCACTTCTTGATCTGATCGTGTTCCTCCTCGTTTCCCCATTCGGGCAGAGTCTCAAGGGATCTGAACTCTCCAAATTCTCCGACAAATCTGTTTCCAATCAAATCTCCCAACCCGACCGGTTAGTCTCTTTCCGATCCGGTTTAATTGATCCATCCATCATGTGTCTTGTCCCTTACGTGTTGACTTCCTTCTCTTAACAAAAAAAGGTTTAAACTTTATTGAATCTTAATTTATTTTGCGAATGTCAAAATCGAATTTTGATTATGTGGGTTTGATAGTCATACATTTTACCAGTGATTCCAACATTAAAGTTGACATCTTGCTCAAAGTCTAGTACTTTTTTTTTAAGGTTTCTTGATTATGCTCTGTTTTTGTGTGGTTGCCCTGTTCTGATGGATTGGTGATTTCTTTTATCTGTGGATGTAGTTATGTGTTGGTTGCTACGGTCGATGGAGCTATCTCATTGGTGGACAAGTCTTCACGAAAAGTTGATTGGACTTTCGACACCAATGAGCCTATCTACTCATCCTACAAGGCTCCTCACTATCATTACACCGACGATGGTGAACGTGCCTCGTTACTCAGTGATGACTTCTACATGGACTGTGATAAAGATTGGAATCTTTACAAAACCTCTATACGAGAAGGGAACCGCACCAAAGAGGTATATATAACTTTTGCAACTTTTGTTCGTCTCGTGTATGTATGATCTTATTAAAGAATCTTCTTTCTATTTTCAGATAGTGGATGCTTCGGAGTTCATTGGAAGCTTGCCATACTCGTTGACGGATAGGATCGTTTTGGGGAAAAAGGATACATCTGTTTTTCTCTTGGACGGGAGGACTGGAGAGTTGGTTACTAGGTACAGAGTGGACGACCTGTACACTACTAGTTCAGTAGTTCAGAACGCCAAAGACAAGGCTATTGTTTTGTCTAAAGAAGCTCCGGTGGTGTTGGGACAGGAGCATCTTCCGGAGATGGTTTACGTTGAGAGGAAAGATTTTAAGCTCCAGTGTGTGTCTAAGTTTGGAGATGTTTTGTGGAGTGTTTCTTACGCTGAGATGGAAGCTAAACTTCAACATCATGAGAGCGTACAACAGCTCGTTGGTGGTGGTGTTGGTGGTGGGTTGTCGATGATAAATGCTACTGTGATGCGGTTCCGTGATTATAACTTTGAGAAACTGTTTCCGAGAGTTGGGTTTCTAGATGGAGCATTGTATCTAACAGTTCCAGATAGGAAGCAGAATCGGTTGGCTCCTGGGAATGGGAATCCATTGGCACTTCCGAGCAACAAAGAAGCTGAGAATGTCCTCTCCCTTCCTGTCGCCGAGAGTACAATACATCAGATCACAGATGGTAATAATGGAAGCACTACAAAGAAGGGCTTCGCTAGTAAGTTGATTGTTCTGCTTATCGGCTTTTGCGTTACTGTCCTTTCTGTTTGTGGCCTTGTCTTTCGTCGCATAAGGCAAAGCAAATGGAACAAGGAACCTTCCGTATCTGAAGTGCCTATAGTGACAGCTAAGAAGAAAAAGCCTAAGAAAAATG
Source organism: Erucastrum elatum (assembly GCA_900406325.1). NCBI lineage: Eukaryota > Viridiplantae > Streptophyta > Magnoliopsida > Brassicales > Brassicaceae > Erucastrum > Erucastrum elatum. Next base: position 54,792 of record OVBX01000002.1, on the reverse strand, counting down.
GGACTGTAAAGGCCGCCGCTCACAAGAAGAATCCCTCATTTGAAGAAAACGAGAAGAGACTACGTATGAGCTTCCCTGACCTTAATAACAATGCAGTGGAGGGATATAGAGTTGGGAAACTGTTTGTTTCCAACAAGGAGATTGCTAAAGGAAGCAACGGAACTGTTGTGCTTGAAGGATCCTACGAAGGTCGTCTTGTAGCGGTTAAGCGTCTTGTACAGACACATCATGATGTGGCTCAGAAGGAGATTTTGAATCTCATGGCTTCAGACAAGCATCCAAATATTGTCCGGTGGTACGCGGTTGACCAAGACGAACATTTTATCTATATCTCGTTGGAACGGTGTGCTTGTAGCTTGAACGATCTCATACATGCGTCCTCTGGACTGCTTGAGAGTTCAACGGGTCCAAGCAGTATTCAGATAAACTCAATCGTTGAGAGTGGCAAGGGAGTTGAACTGTGGAAGGAGAACGGACATCCTTCTCCTGTTTTGTTGAAGTTAATGAGGTTAGTTTAGCTTCTCAAGTCTCAACACTTAAAATCAAAAGGTTGCAGCATATATGTTTGTGATCTTTGTCGTATGTTTTATGTCACAGGGATATAGTAGCTGGTATAGTTCATTTGCATGAGATAGGAATCATACATAGAGATCTAAAGCCTCAAAATGTGTTGATTGTTAAGAACTCATCTCTATGCGCCAAGCTATCAGATATGGGTATTAGCAAACGCTTACCAGCCGACACAAGTGCCCTGACTAGAAACTCAACTGGTAAGATCTTTGGATGATATAATATAAGTGACATAAACAGAAAATGAAATTGTTCTTTCTTTATAATGATAGGTTCTGGAAGTTCTGGGTGGCAAGCACCTGAGCAACTCCGCAATGAACGACAAACAAGAGCAGTTGATCTATTCGGTTTAGGGTGTGTACTCTTCTTCTGTATGACTGCAGGAAAACATCCTTATGGGGACAATTTTGAGAGGGACATAAACATTTTGAATGATAGAAAAGATCTCTTCTTGATTGAGAGTATTCCAGAAGCTGTTCATCTTCTCTCTGGTCTCCTGCATCCGGATCCAGATTTGAGGTAAAGGAATACATTCTCTTCTCACTCTGATCTCTGTCCATCTATCTATCTGTTAGTATATCAAGATTTACTTTTGGTTTGTGAAAATGCAGGCCGAGAGCACAAGAAGTTCTGCACCATCCATTGTTCTGGAACGCTGACATGAGACTGTCTTTTCTCCGGGACGCAAGCGACAGGGTTGAACTGGAGAACCGAGAAGAAGGGTCACAGCTCTTGGCTGCACTTGAAAGCACAGCAGCGGTTACTTTAAACGGGCGGTGGGATGAGAAGTTGGATGGTATATTCCTAGACAACATTGGGCGTTACAGGCGGTACAAGTTTGACAGCATCAGGGATTTGTTAAGGGTTATAAGGAACAAGCTGAATCATTATAGAGAGCTTCCTGGTGAGTTACAGGAACTACTTGGGAGTGTACCTGAAGGGTTTGATCGGTACTTCTCAAGCAGGTTCCCAAAACTGTTGATTCAGGTTTATACTGTTTTATTTAATTACTGTAACAATGAAGAGTTCTTTTTCAAGTACTCTAAGACCTCTGTATTCTAGGTTTCTCTTTTTTCTTTTCTGTTGACTATGTATAATAGATTTAATCTAATAAAAAGAAAAACAAAACCCTTTGTTACTGATGTGTTATTGTAAACAATGTGAGCTATTAGAAACATTGACATATACAAGAGTTTTTCTAAAAGAAAGTAACATAGCTTCTCATATTAGAGACTATAACATGTTCTTTCTTATTTTTTTTTTGTTTTACTATTTATTTTTATTGATGATTTTTATTAAAAATAACTCATCAATGTAGATGCTTTAAATCATATTTTAGTAACATTTGAAATGTTAAAAGTAACATTTTAATAAAATGACCTTTCAAAATTTTGAGAGATCCACGTCAAAGTCTTTAATTTATAAGAATTTCAAATGATTTCTCAAAATTTTGAGAAGACTTTTATTAAAATGTTTTATTGTTTTTGATGAGAAGCTATCTTCAGAGATCTCCAATGCAGATGACCTAAAACTACTATCAAGTCTCTCCAAAAAAAGTATATATACGTGGCAAATGACACATAGCCTTTCATAAAGTTTTTTTTTAGAAAAAAACTATCTTTGTTTCTCTCTACGTTTCATTTTTTTCATTTAATTTTTGAGAGCAGTTAAAACTATTTAGTTATTGTTTTATATGCTTGTGCTTTAGAATATTTATCTTTATATATTTACTTTAAATTAATTAAATAAGTAATATATTTAAATTAATCACTATATTATTTCTGTACTATTCTGAAAGAAAATATAGAAAAATATTTTGAGTAGACAAGTGAAATTCTTATTGGATAACAAAAAAAATTAAATAAATACTGTAGGTAAAAATATCATGGAATGGATATATATCAATAAGTAAATCACGGAAAAACTTTCCGGCAACAAACCATGGAGATTCCTGATCCCGGCCGCTGGTCGGACCTCCCAGTGGACATCTTGGGATCTCTGCTCGAACGTTTGAATTTTACTGATTTCCACAGGGCTAAGACGGTGTGTTCCAACTGGTACCTGTGTTCCAAGCAAACGTTAGGACCAAAAGACAGATCTCCATTGCTGTTGCTGTCTCCAGAAGAGGGTGGTTGTCGTCTCTACAACCCTGAGGAAGATAGGGTTTACGTGCCGAGGAGGGACTTTTCAGGGTGTCGATTCCTTGGAAACTCAGGTAAGTGGTTCCTTGTGGCGGATTCTCAATCCAATCTTTATATCGTAGATGTGCTTAGCGATGAGGAGATAGATCTTCCACGTCTAGAGCTGGTGTCGGAAGATGGTTGCGTTCATAGTCTTGAGCCGTTAGGAGATGGAGATTTTAACGAGACGTTGGTTGGAAATTCTGGTGGGATTCGTAAACTTGCGAAAGATCTGAGAGGTCGAGTGTGGGTAGACGAGAAGACGAGAGACTACGTTGTGGTGTGTCGTTTCGACAGATGTGACTACATGCGGTTTTGCAAGAAAGGGGATGATCGTTACCGTGAGATTCAAACAAGGGTTGGTGTTAGCGTGTTTTTAAAAGGCCAAGATGATATGGTACTCAATGGCTATAATCTTTACGTCTTTACTCCCCGCTGCTCCCTTCGACACATAGATTTGTCTGGAAAAGACGGTTTCGAGGATGTCATCAAGCAACCCATGTTTACATGGTTTAAGCCATTATTTCCAAGTGCAGAAGAAGAGGAACGAATGAGAGCATACAAGTTCATCTCAGAAAGAGAAAACATTGCTGTTGTTACAAGATCAGGAGAGGTTTTGTTGGTCCATAACTACACTTACCAGTCTTCCACTACTACTGCCTTTGAAAAGCATAGGGTGTTCCGCGTGTACAAGAGGCAACTTAAAAATCTAGAAGACCCCAAGACCTACAAGCCTTGGCTTGTTGAGGTGGATTCTCTTGGGGATGAGGCACTGTTTCTTGATTTGGGTATCACCGTACCTGCTGACCCTACACTTGGTATCGAGCCAAACTCCATCTATTTCACCCGTGATGACCGATTCCGTCTCATGCCACGTTCATTCCTCGACATCTGTGTCTACAACCTTGCAACAAAGACCATCAAACGCTTTCCCACCCTCTCCAGCTTCAAAATAAAGGACGCTCAGTGGTTTCTCCCCTCTTGATTTGTTTATTTTTGATGTATTATGGACATTATGGTGTTGTTGAGACATTTATATACTATGATTTGTTATCCCTTTTTTCGGATATAATGTATTATCTATGACATACTCAGCTATTCAATATGATTTACCATTATAGAAATCAACTACATCCTCTGGACTACATCTAGTCTTGATATAAGAAATTTTGCATTCAGTGAATTGGCATATATCTAGCTCAGTAATCATTGTACTCGTCAATTGTTTGGTTAATCATACCAGATACAATATCAATCAATATAATTGATTTTCTCACTTCAATATACATACTAGTAGTATGTATACATACTAGTATTAAGTAGCAATAAACTTCAAAGTAAAATTAATGTAGAAAACTATATATGCAAGTAGTATTGTTTACTTTTGCACACACGGTAGAAGAATATACCAGTTCTAGAAATTGGGAATGGTTACGTATATGCTGATGCTTAAAGTAAAGTTTTTATTTTCTTAAAACAAATTTATGCCATAGTTTGTTAGAATATCCTTTTTGGATGATGATGATTATATTAGTTGTTAGTGTTAAGTTTTATATGAAGGTAAATTTGTAAGTCATATGATTTGGTGGTACTCCTAACCTAACTATTTCCTAACAACTTTATTTTACAACTTTCAAAACAATCTAAAAAGGGGTTAATTAGTATGATAACCAAGATTGGATGGTCATTCACTTGATTTTACTTCACTTGATGGGATATATCTTTTAGTTTCCCCAAAAATTAGTTATGAAAGTTACTTTGGAATATTTTCAACAACAACTATATACTTATAGTGGATGAGAATACCGATTGAAAACAATTATCGGAAAAGAAACCGACAACTCATAGAAACTTCAATGGGACAAATCAGGTAGTAACTGAAGTCAAAGATGCACCCACCCACTTTCAAAATTCAGTGCTCTTTCACCTTTGTGGGGTTACTGTCGACACTTTCAAGGGACTCCAAATTTTTCCCTATTTTATAATAAAATAAAATAAAACACATTTTGTAATTGTGTACGATCTCTTCTTCCCTTTTTTGGTGGATACTATAATAAAAAAGGAAATAAATTATATTATTACATGCAAGGTTTGGTAATCAGACCAAACAACCATATCTACAGCTTCGGCTGTTTAACTGCAGAACGCGTGTACTTTTCCCATATTAGGTTTACGACACTTTGAAAACACACCTATGTTCTTTCTGTACTGTCATAAACATACAAACCCTAATTTGTACTTCCATGCAGTACACTTTCTCCCTCCTCCTTCCTTTCTCTCTCTTCATTCAAGTCCCTTAATCTTCTATATATTTTTTTATCAATTCAGTATTCGTTAAAATGTGATTCTCTCTTCTTCTCCTTCTTGGATCTTACGTGAAAGCTCGTCTCTGGAAATCCTTTCGGATCTTGAAATTCACCTACCTTGTGTCACAAGCAAACCAATCAATTTGCAAGTTTTCTTGACTTTCAGATGGAAAACGAGAGGAGTGTCGAGAGAGAACCCAACCAATGTTACGAAGACGACGAGTCAGCAGATTCGAGGAAACCACCTCCGTGGAGGAAACAGATCACGGTTCGTTCCATCATCGCGAGTGTATTCATCGGAATCGTCTACAGTGTAATCTGTCTGAAGCTAAACCTAACGACGGGACTCGTGCCGAACCTCAACATCTCATCAGCTCTTCTAGCTTTCGTCTTCCTCAAATCATGGACCAAGATCCTCCAGAAAGCAGGAATCGTCACCACTCCTTTCACACGCCAAGAGAACACCATCGCTCAGACTTGTGCTGTTGCTTGTTACAGCATCGCCCTTGCAGGTTATTTCCATTACCGAAATGTTTAAAAAATGATCCAATTATATGAATACATATAGACAACATTTGACTAAGTTTGATTCTGTAGGTGGATTTGCGTCGTACTTGTTGGGTTTAAATAGAAGAACATACGAGTTAACGGGAGTGAACACAGAAGGGAACAATCCTCGTGGTATCAAGGAGCCTGGTGTTGGATGGATGACGTCGTTTCTCTTTGTTACTAGCTTCATTGGATTAGTTGTATTGGTACCTCTTCGAAAGGTATTTACTGATTTTATTAGGAGTTGTGTTGATTCATTGGCGTGAGTTCTGGTTATGAAATGATGTGTGAAACAAACAGGTGATGATCATAGACTATAAGCTCACGTATCCTAGTGGAACAGCAACTGCTGTTCTTATCAATGGGTTTCACACTAGCAAAGGAGACAAAACAGCCAAGTATGTGTTATATATATATATATATATATATATATATATATGTTCTTGAATCTTGTTTTTATTTCATTCCCCACTTTGAACTACTGGAGTTTTTTGGTAATAAAAAGATGGTTACATCGGTTACATCTTTTTTTGTAGAGAATCCAATCAATGTAAATAGTCATTCCCAACTAGAATGGAATCCGAGTGGCTGATTGCATACTAGACACTCTTTTACCACTAGACCAACAGCTCGTTGGTGAATTATTGTATATTTATCGATGATTCTTGTTTTTTTACAGGAAACAGATTCGTGGGTTTATAAAATCATTTTGCTTGAGTTTCTTTTGGGCATTCTTTGGATGGTTCTATTCAGGTGGTGACTCATGTGGCTTCTCTCAGTTCCCTACATTTGGATTACAAGCTTGGAAAAAATCGTGAGTTTTGCTCTGTTTCCTCTGTTTTGCCTTATCACCAACACGTTTTGATTAAAACGTTTTCTCTTTGTGGGGTACAGTTTTTTCTTCGACTTCAGTATGACATACGTTGGAGCTGGGATGATCTGTTCACATTTGGTGAATCTATCGTTACTCTTTGGTGCAATCCTCTCGTGGGGGATAATGTGGCCACTGATAGCAAATCTCAAAGGGGAATGGTTTCCAGCTACTTTGCCAGAGAGCAGCATGAAGAGCTTAAACGGTTACAAGGTTTTTATATGCATTGCGCTGATCTTAGGAGATGGTCTTTATAACTTCCTCAAGATACTCATTTTCACCGCAAGAAACTTTCACTCTAGACTCTCCAAAACCAACACCATCAACACATGTAAGTTGAAGCCTAATGTATATCTAATGTGAAAAAAATAATATAATAATAATGACCGATTGATTTTTTTCCAGTGGTGGAAGTTCCAGGAGAAGGCACAAAGGAATCTGAAAGCTTGAAACGTGAGAACGAAGTGTTTGTTCGTGAGAGCATACCGTTATGGATGGCTTGTGTCGGATACTTGTTCTTCTCTCTTGTCTCCATCATTGCCATCCCTCTCATGTTCCCTCAGCTCAAATGGTACTTCGTCCTCGTAGCTTACCTCCTCGCGCCGTCTCTCAGCTTCTGTAACGCATACGGAGCCGGTTTAACCGACATGAACATGGCTTACAACTACGGCAAAGCTGCCCTTTTCGTGATGGCTGCGTTGGCTGGCGAAAACGACGGCGTGGTGGCAGGGATGGTCGCTTGTGGTCTCATCAAATCGATAGTCTCTGTCTCGGCTGACTTGATGCACGATTTCAAGACGGGGCATCTAACGTTAACCTCGCCGCGGTCTATGCTTGTGGCGCAAGCCATAGGGACAGCGATAGGCTGCGTGGTTGCACCGCTCACATTCTTCCTTTTCTACAAGGCGTTTGATGTTGGGAACCCTGACGGTGAGTACAAGGCTCCTTACGCTATCATCTACAGAAACATGGCTATCATCGGCGTTCAAGGTCTCTCTGCTCTCCCTCGTAACTGTCTCGAGCTTTGTTACGGGTTCTTTGCGTTTGCTGTTGCTGCTAACTTGGCGAGAGACTTATTGCCGGAGAAGATAGGGAAGTGGATCCCGCTTCCCATGGCGATGGCTGTCCCGTTCTTGGTTGGTGGCTCGTTTGCAATAGATATGTGTATTGGGAGCTTTGTGGTGTTCGTTTGGCATAAGGTGAACCGTAAGAAGGCAGAGTTTATGGTTCCAGCGGTTGCTTCAGGTTTGATATGTGGAGATGGTCTTTGGATTCTGCCTTCTTCTCTACTGGCTCTGGCTAAGATTCGACCACCTATATGTATGAACTTCACACCAGCTCACTAGTCTCCAAGGAGAGAGGACGTATCAAGACAGAACCCAAACTCATTCCCGGAGAAATGTATAATAGATATGGTTTAGATTAGGAGTAGAGAGTTAAAGATAGGGTTCGAACTCAAAGTAAACCACATATACACGTCTTATATGCTATATATTGATTATTTTGAATAAGAATGAAGAGAAAGGGTTTGGTTATTGTTGGAGATGATGTCCTAGCACAAGGTCCAAAATCAGTCCCAGCTTTATTAGAAAGCTTTTATTAGATGATCACTATTCATTAGAAGCGACCACAAATCTAGGGGTGGCATTTCGGTTTAGTTTCGGGTTCGGTTTGGGTTTTGGTTTGGTTTGGTTTGGTTAATTTGGGTTTTGTAAAACTCAACTCAATTAAAAACAAAGTAACTTTGGTTTGGGTTCGGTTTGAGTTTAGTTTTGTTCGGTTTAACTCGGTTTGGTTTAGATTTAGTTCGGTTTGATATAGTCCGGATTGGTTATAAAATATGATAGTATCAGTTTTATTAAAATAATTAACTTATAAAAGAGAGTGGAAATATAAACTTTGTTAGCTAAAAAATCTAATACTAAAAGTCAAAAACAATGTATCCGAAAACTAAAAATATCAAATATGGTCTAAAATAGTTAATTCTCTCTTTTCATTAAAAACAGTGAGTTGAAACGTTTATTTACTATTAAAACTTAAAAATTTATGAATAAAAAATAATGTAAAATTCGATGACAAAACTTTTAACTACGTCAAAAGAAAAAATACATAATAAGCAACAAACAGACTATTTGTAATCAAATTAGCGTAACAAAAACTTGTGAGCATTCTAGAACCTATTAACTAAAATACTATTTACATTTACCTTTTAGTTTTTACTGATTTTATAATAACTTTGTTACATAATTTTACCTTTAACAATATAAGCTAGAGAAACTGAAGAAGATGAACGAGAAATTTTACCTTTTAAGTTTTTTTTAGTATAATCTCTTTAGGTATTAGGATTAGAGAATATATATAATAGTATTATCTGAATCATATTTGGATTTTTTTTTAATATATGAAAGTTAAAGAAAAAATGGAAAACTAAATTTTAACTAAAATATATTGAATTATCAGCTTGGTTCGGTTTAAACCCAAAGCAAACCAAACCATTCGGATTGAGTAAAACACGAACCAATTGGATTATGTAAAGAGCACGGTTTGGTTTGGTTCGATTTGACTTCGGTTGGTTTGGTTCGGTTCGGTTTGGGCTTTTTGCCCACCCCTACACAAATCTAATACCACAAATCGATTAGCACAAAAGTCTTGGACAACCTCAATCGCTATGATATTGACTTTCTAACATGCAGTAAAATATATTTTAAAATCATTACAAATAATGTTCGTATACTCTACTTCACTGTTTATAATATTTTTATCATTACAGCCTCATTCTCTTTATATATTATAGATTAAACAAACAAATACACCATGGTTTTAATAGCTTCACACAGTATTTAACATTTTCATTATGAAGAAAGATGATTTTATTTATATCCCTTGAAAGTAAAAAAAAAACTATACATCTTTGTCTTATATATGTTTCAAATTTGATTCATTTCAAAAATTAATAAATGATAATAAAGTAATTTAGAAATGGCCACAAATTTTGATTCTCAGTTTTTTTCTTGTAAAAACAAAGAAAAGCAAAAGCAAAATAAAAGCAAACCAAAAGCAAATATAGTATTTTTAGACAAAAAGATTGTGGATTTGAAGGCTATGAAAGTTTCAGATATTAACTGATCACCAAAATTAGATTATGACAGTGAAGGATTATCTAGAAACCTCCTAATTTTAGATTAATTATAGAAAAAAAATCTCCTAATTTTTTGAACATCTACAAAAAGATCACTATTTTTCATTTTGAAGAAGATACGCCAGTATGGTCCTATACTTGTCTGATGGAACAAACATTGCACTCAATAGAAAGAAAAAAAAGAAACTGATGACTTGATTGGTGTTGATACCTTCAAATGTGAAGTCATTGTGTTAACTAAGGTCCATTATCGCAACCTAGTGGTTCTTCTAGGTTACTGCAAGGAGAAGATAAATTACTGGTTTATCAGTTTATGCATCAAAGTCTATTGAGCAAACACTTCTTTCACTAGTTTATCTGTCAATTGTGTGTGAATCACAAACAGAACAACCATTAATTGTTAGTAGTAGTAAGCGGACCCTTTCAAGTTTCATCTCCTATTCGTTGAGATTCTTGTAATTGTAAATCTAACAAATCCCTCATTTTTATATTTTATCACTTAAATACATTAAAACTTTTGAAATTGTTATTCAGAAAAACATGATTATCAAAAGGTTATATACGTTATCAGGTACTATGGCTTCAAGTACTATTTTATTTAGTTTTTAAAGATAATCATGTTTCTCATAATCCGATCATTGGAATAAATCAGTTAAGAGATTAGTTTTGGGCAAGAGTTGAAACTGAATACCAAAAGTCTCAGATTTTCAGCCATCAACCACTCGAATGACTACAATTCTTTTGGTTGTCTTCAAGCTGAGATGATTCGTTAACCAAATTGAAAACAAAAATCCTGACGGTGCTTCTGAACAAAATATTGTGAGTATATATAATTTTCTATTTACTATGTTTTATAAATTTACTGTACATATTAACTTAGTTAATTTTTTTTTCATTATTTGATTAGTTGAACCAAGCAAAGATGTTATTAGCCCAAGATATCAAATTTAAAGAGAGGCTTTAAGATTTAGTATCTTTTAATTTGGTTCACCAACCAATAGGATTGTGTCATTTAAGATTTAGTATCTTTTAAAAAAGGAAACAAAATATTATCGAATTATATTATACTTTCAAAATAAAAATTAAAGTAAAAAATTATTTTCAAAATACATCTTTTAAGTTTATAATAATCACCAAAAACAATACTTTTTAATCTTAAAAACCGAATTTATTTTGAAAAAAAAAGAATTTAAGACTTTGGATAAATCTTAAATTTAAAAGTTTAAAATTTATCCAATGGTTTAGGATTTACCCAAGGGTTTAGGATTTATCCAAGGGTTTAAGGTTTAGGATTTAAGGTTTAGGATTAGGATTTAGGGTATAGTTTTTTGTTGATTGTGTTATAAATAGTGTTTTTTTTTAAATAAAATAATTTTTTAAAATTTATCTAAGGGTTTACTAAAATATTTAGGGTTTAACATTTAAAGTTTAGTGTTTTTTTGTGGTATTATTTTTTTTTGAAAAAAAAAATTTTTTTTTGAAAAAAAAATATTTATTTTGAAAAAAAATTATTTCTTTTGCAATTAGTATTATTTTTATTTATTTTTACTTTTTTTATTTTTAAAATGTAATATAATTTGGCAATATTTTCTTTCCTTTTTTAAAATATGTCAAATTCTTTCTTTTTTTAAAAGATGTCAAATTTGAAATAACTAAATCCTATTGGTTGGTGAATCTATAGGTTCACCCTAGGGGGTGAACCCAAGAATAACTTTTAAATTTGGAGTTATTTTTGGGTTCACCCCGTAGGGTGAACCTATAGATTCACCATNTATAGATTCACCAACCAATAGGATTTAGTTATTTTAAATTTGACATCTTTTTAAAAAAGGAAAGAATTTGACATCTTTTTAAAAAAGGAAAGAATTTGACATCTTTTTAAAAGGTAAATAAAATATTGCCAAATTATATTACGTTTTAAAAATGAAAAAGAAGAAAAAATAAATAAAATAATATTAAATGCAAAAAAAAAATTCAAAAAAAATTAATACCACAAAAAAAACACTAAACTTTAAATGTTAAACCCTAAATACTTTAGTAAACCCTTAGATAAATTCTAAAAAATTATTTTATTTTAAAAAAACACTATTTATAACACAATCAACAAAAAACTATACCCTAAATCCTAATCCTAAACCCTAAACCCTTGGGAAAATCCTAAACCCTTGGGTAAATCCTAATCCATTGGATAAATTTTAAACTTTTAAATTTAAGATTTATCCAAAGTCTTAAATTCTTTTTTTTTTCAAAATAAGATTTTTTTAGATTAAAAAGTATTGTTTTTGGTGATTATTATAAACTTAAAAAATGTATTTTGAAAATAATTTTTTTAGAATAAAAAGTCTTGTTTTTTGTGATTAGTATACTTTTTATTTTAATTTTTATTTTGAAAGTATAATATAATTCAATAATATTTTGTTTCCTTTTTTAAAAGATATTAAATCTTAAATGATACAATTTTATTGGTTGGTGAACCTAAATGTTCATAGGGGGTGAACCCAAGAATAAGTCTTAAATTTGACCATGTGTGGCATATTTTCAAAGGCATAATTTTTTTGCAAATAACAATGGTAATTCCAAGAAGAATGTCGTAATATTACATAATCTTCACCATTCTCTGTTAATTCCGAGTCATCACCTCCCCTCGTATGAAATTCATTTGATGTAAATATGTTCTGAAGAAAGCACTACTAATTTATCTTAAAAACCTATGGGTTTGAAAAAGATAAGAGAAAACTGCAATCTGAAGAATAATTTAAACAAATGATTGAGAAAAATAATAAAATTCTCAAAGCTATAACTAAAAGTAATTTGGAATGAAATGAAATTCAAAGACGGCAGGTCGCGACAGCAAAAATGAAAGAAGAGAATAAAATATTATTTACAGATTTGAATTCTATAACTGATCATTCGTATGTATATCAAACGTCATTTTTTTTTTCTTTCTTTAAAACGAGTTCAAACAAGTCAATCTGATGACCAAGAAGCAGCTGTCCAATACCAATATCATGGATCACAATATCGAACATCATAATATTAAGGAGATCAAGCTGAAGGAGAAACATCTCAAAGAGAACAACAACAAATCTTTTTTGTCGAAGATATCGTAATTGGACAACCACAAAATTCATTAGAGAGATTTTGTTTAGACAACTTTGTTTATATGGTCTCTCTAGTTCTTTTAATTGTCATAACTTGTTTATTTAAGATTATTAATACGAAAATCTCCAAACCATTTATACATTTTATACTCTATTTATTGCCGACCAACTATGTAATCCACAATTATTATATATTAGCGGAGAAAGATTCTCTTTTCCCGGCACAAAACTTGTTTGTACACATACAAAATTGAAAATGGAGATACAACTCATGTAGAGAAACAAACATACCACACAAAATCATGTGCCTATTTTTGATTCTGACCTTATGTGATCATATTGTTCAATCTTGGTGTGGAGGGTGATAATAAGGTCATGCGCATCATCTAAGAGCTTCCACACGTCTAGTTTCCCAACCATACTGTGACACTCCCCCAATATCTCCTCCATGCTATTGTACTTCTCTATGATCACTTTCCTCCTCTGCAACACCGAAGCTGCTATTGCATACAGCAACAGATCATCCTTAGGAGGAGCTTGATGCTTTATTCTACTGCTCCACGAAGACTTCCCAATCCCAGCTCTCACCGCAGCTTGGTCTGCCCACATCACTTCCCAGAGAAACAGCGTCTGCTCCAAAGTCAGCTCTCTTCTGAACATCACGAGAACCATTCTGTAAACAAAGAAACAATCCTCCGCCTTGACTTTCTCAAGATGCTTGTACAGCTGCGAGTCTTTTGATTTGATGATCTTGGAGACTATGCTGAGCTGCCTCGTGATCCCAACTTCGTCGACTCTGAAGTTCTGACGAGCTTTCTTCATGAACCCTACGAAACACCAGAAGGCCTCGTGGTCTTCGGGTATGACTGTGAGTATTGGGGAGAGAAGGTCGCTCATCCCTTGGCAGTAGCCTATCTCAGGGTCGTGCAATGCGTAGGCTTCGAGAATGGCCACAAGACGCGCGGCGTGAAAGATCTTCCACGGTTCTAAGTGAGTGTAATCTTTTAGACTAACCGCTACAGCAGCGCGACGTGCTTTATCTTCTGATACTAAGGCTTGTGATGGTGAATACGGGAACCATTCTGTATCGGCACGGACAGCGTCTAGGCGGATGATACGCTGCCACGTCACGAAATCTTCTTTGGTGCGGGAGATATTATATACGCTGGATGGAGATGTAGTATTGTCGTCATGAGTAGAAGGAAAGACATGAACGGAGTTGTTGTTATCGTCTGAAGAATCTGAGTCTGAAGAGTACTCAGAGTCCACGTGAGTTGAGCCAGTGTAGTTTATGTCAATATCTTCCGTGTTGTTGTCTTTGTCGCTAGAGAGAGCCTCGTGAGTGGTGAAAGCATCATCATCAGAACAACACGAACTGTCATCAGTATCTTGAGAAAGAAACCAACTACTATGAGTAGTAGATTTATTGATCTTGTTTAACTTGAAGTCTTCGTCGTCACTGTCTTGTCTCTGAAGCCTTTTGCACTTCCTGCGTAGTCTCTCGTACGCTTTTCTGCATTTTGCAAGGCTAAGTTAAATGAAGTCGCAGATGATAAACAAACAAAAAAATGATTCACCTTCTCTGAGTTCTTGTAGCACCTCTCTCTTCTTTGGAGCTATTTAAATCACACCTGTTTGTATAGAAAAAAGTAAATAAAGGTAAGTGAGAAGCAAAAACACTATGGCTCTGTGTGTAAGTATGCTGCGACATAAGGGTGACAATGTTATTGATACTAACACCGCCCCACAAGAAACAAGGTCAAGATTTTCATTATAACAAATCAACTGCCATAAGTATATGGTTGTTGTTGTACTAATAGAGGTTTGAATGTGTATACTTACACTCCAAGAAGGAAAGGCCACACCTCTGAACGGATGCTAGGATCAATGCCCTACAAAGAGAACATAAGAAAACTGAATACTCCCTAAAACATTTGTGAAAACACATATACATCAAACTGCACAAAAAAAGGCTATGAAGATTTGACTCACTCTGCTCCGGACTTTCTTCAACAAATCAACACCCCTGTTCCGAAGTCTACCATCTGGAGTGAAGCATCTTTTCCACCGTCGAAGCGTGAGCGGCTTTTTCCGTTTAAACCGTGACCACGGTGATTTCAGTCGATGCCTGAAATGTTTAGATTTTAAAATTTAACCATGGAGCAAAAAAAAAACAAAACAAGACATGACGATAGAGTAACACTGCAAGCAAGTTAGGCTCTAATCACAAGTTTGGTGCATTAGGGACAATCACTTTATAAACTAAATAATTAAAAGACAAGCATTGTAATTTTTGATCAAGAACTCATCAAAGACCGCAAAAGAGACTGGCATTGATAGAGAGATGGATCGAAGAGACTCACGGATTGGAGGAAGAAGAAGCGGGAGATGAAGAAGTGACAAGGACGAGAGCAGAACGCAAGTGAGTCCACGGAGAGGAAGAAGACGAAGGAGAAGAAGAGAACAATGGCGACGAAGGATTTGGAAATGAAGACCTCGTTTGAATCCGTCTAAGAGCTTTCATCGAACCCTAAGCTTGAGAACTACCTCCTCTTCGGCTTCGGGTTCTCTCTCTCTCTTTAGAAAGGTTGAGATCTTTATCTCTCTAAGTCAATACAGAGTAAAGAAGAAGGAGTCTTCATGCCTCCTATTTATTTGCCTCCGTAAAGTTCAATCTAGTTGAGATGTGACCCACCACGTACATAAAATAACTGACGTTTTTTTTCACATATTACTTTAATAAATCATTCATCTTTTTTCTTTCTACCAACAACAACACATTGACTAAGTTCAGAAAAATTTATGTTCTAGATGATGTTGAAGCCTATAATCGTGATATTTTTATTATCATCTGATTCTCATAATGATTATTTGATTTTTCTTCTTTTTCTTTTGTGACCAAATTCATTGTAAATAATACTTTGATTGATCTTACCCGTATATATTTCCAACTATAGTCTAAGTCTTTTCCTTGCCATTAATTTCTCATTCAGATTACATTGTTTAAATTTAGAAAAATATATTAATAAAAATAATAAATGATATGAAATTCTAGTAGTCAAATAATTGTCACAATAATTGTCTATCTTTCCTTAAACATCTTGTACTTACTGATAATGATCATTACTCTTTCCGTTTCATTTTAAATGTCGTCGTATAATTTAAATTTTGTGTTATATGTTGTATAATGTTTTATAGTTTTCACTTTCATTTCTATTTTTAGTTCATTGACTACTAGCTAGGAACATAGAAATTGAATGATTTTTTAATATGCGTGAACAAACCTTAAACGATTTATAAAATAAAATGAAGAGGGTAATAAAATTTTGGCCTACAAAAAATAATGATTAATAAATATATAATTAAATATTTAAATGATTCTTTGTGTTAAAAAGGAATATTTTTTTCCTTCTTTTCTATTTTTCACCACCATTTCTTTTGTTTCTCTATGATCTCGGCTTTACACAAACTACAGTAAAACCTTTATAAATGAATAATGTTGAGACTTTATTATTAATTTACAAAAGTTTCCTTTTTCTTTTTTTAAATTTTTATTTATAAAGTAAGAAAATATTTGATTTTACCATATATAAATTATTTACATTTTACAGATTTGACTTTTATAATGTTTTATCATCTTATTTGGTATATATTGTTACGTTTCATAAAATTGTTCTGTCGTTTTCGCTATAATTTCACTAAAATATTATCAAAATGCATTAGAAAAAATATAGGCATTTTCATTGTGAATATAAAATCAACAATATAATGGTTAGTTTGTACTTATATAATATATATATAGATAAATTATTAATTTATGATTTTTATAAGACTATATATTTAGATGGAAGTTTGAAAATATTATTATTTTATTATTTTATCGATTTGTGTCGTATCTCACATCGATGAAATTTATTAATGTATAGTGATTATTAATTTATCGAATATTAATTTATAGAAGTTTTACCCACAATCAAATTTTATGTATTTATTTTCCATCTGAGACTACTCATTGTGTATCTATCACATACTACAACTCAGTCAAAAGTGTGTTGAGAATAAGACGGTTTCCAAACACTGAGAATAAGATGGTTTCCAAACACTTTTCATTAGACTACAGGCGATCATATAGTTGGAGAAGCCAAACAAGATCGGATTAGATTTGCATTCAACACCTCTCATCTCACCCTCTGCTTTTATTACAACAGCCTCTCCCACAACATATGGAGATAACCAGCGAGTAAACCACTCGACTAAACAACCCAAAAGACAAACCAAACGAAACCAAACCAAAGATAGTTTACTCACATTGACAAGTTAAAAAGAAAAAAGTTTAGAGCTTAGAAGAAGCTGGCTTATCAAGAAACCAAACAAGCTCCTCTTCAGCTGAAACCGAACCCGCAGGTGGTACACTCCCACCAGTCTTGTTCAGAGCCGCCTGCACAGCCTCAGCTTTCCCAGAACCGCAAACCACCAGAGCTACATGCGCAGAAGAGTTGATAACCGGGAATGTGAACGTGATTCTGTCAGAAGGAGGCTTTGGAGAGTCGGTGATTGAAGCCACCCACTTCTTGCTCTCACTGCAGAGACCGTGTCCTGGGAATAGCGATGCTACGTGGCCGTCAGGGCCCATACCGAGAAGCATGAGGTCGAATTTAGGAAAGCCGGTTGATTCAGATACTCGGAGGATATTAGTCTTGACCAAGTGTTTGAGGCATGTCTCGTAGTCATCCGCTGCTGCCTCAGCGGAAAGAGAATCATTGATCGCATATACGTTGCCAGGAGGAATCGGAACCTGGTGAGAAAGAAAGTGAAGAAGTTTAGCTAACTCTTATCAGTTCATTCGAAAATGGAAGGTTTGAATACCTTGGAAAGGAAGCTATCGTAAGCAAGCTTGTAGTTGCTGTCATCATGATGCTTGGGAACAACCCTCTCGTCCACCCAGAAAAAATGCCACCTTGACCAATCGATTGAATCAACCTCTACTAACTTCCTGAAATGTGATTCCCATCACTAAGTAAAGCATCACTAGGAATATAATAGTATGTCAAAAATGCTAAAAGCTATGTTCTTGATTAACCATAAGTAGTACTAACCAAAGCAAGTCTACATATATCTATTCTCCACACGAACAAATCTTAAAGCTCGTGGCTTTGAATCGAAAATAGGTAGCACATACCGGAGAGATTTGATTAAGGAGCCGCCGGAGACAACGACAGTGAAAGCGCCTCTCTCCTTGCAAAACTTGTCGGAGAGATCTGCTGTGTATTTGGCCAGATCAATCGCCAGATTCTCCTCGTTGTCGTAAATCTCCACTCTCTTCTTGTTCTTCTCCTCTTTTCCCGTTTGCGACGCAGTCGTAGCCATTCTCCTCACTTCCGTCACTTTTCTCCGACGCTCACCAACTCTCCCGATCGAAGAAACCGATAACAACGACGAGAAACGAGAGGGTTTAGAAGGAGACGAAAAAATCAGATTGTTTAGTAACAAAGGTGAGAGAGAATCTGATCGAGATGGGGAGTTGGTGGGGGAAGAGGAGAGGATCGAGCGAAGGAAACAAGAAGAAGAAGAAGCCATTGAGAAAAGAATCTGAACTTTTTTTATAGGTAAAGTGAGTAACTTTGACTTTTGTGGAGTTACGAGGACAAGTGGATTAATACAACGACGTTAATGTAACAGATTTCTACTATGGTTATGATTGGTGAAAGTTAATTCGCGGAATTTATTGCGGAATTGTCAAAACCCCATTACGTTTACCAATCACAAAATTCTTTTCTAAATGTGCGGTTTTACAAAAATGTAAGTACAAAACCGCGAACACCAAAATTGCTTTGTAAAGTAGTGGACTGTTGTCCAAATCCGCACCACATCTCAAACCCAGCGTTTTTAGAAAAAACGCACTTACTTTTTGAAATTTATCTTTTATACAATATATATTTACACTATATTAAACTTCATATATTTAAAATGGCAAGTTTTTTTCTGAAAGAATGAAAATATAGAATTTACTTGATTGTATAGATTAAGGTTGGGCAAAAAAATTGAATCTAAAAAACCAAACCAAACCCGATCCGAAAAGTAATACCAAATCCAAAACGAAATTGATTAAATAATCGAATGGGTTCAAAAACTTCTTATTTACATAACCGAAACCGAATTCGAACCTTACTATTTTGGGTACCCAAATATATCTGAAATATATATCTAATTGCATTAAAAATAGATATAATGTATATTAAAATATATAAATAATTAAAGTAAGATGTCTAAAATAGCTAAAATGTACTCAAAATACCTAAAATATTTAAAATATCTAGTTAAATTATGCTCAAAACAACAAAAATATTTAAAATATCTATTGATTTTCTATTCAAATATTCAAACATATTAAAATTTATATGTACTATATTATTTTGTTTATAGATTTTGAAAATTTTAAAATATTTAATAATTATTAAAATTATAAAAATAATTTAAATTGGTTATCCAAACCTGAATCCGCAAATATCCGAACCAAACATGAACCAAAGTTTAGAAATATCTGAATAAATCTGAACCGAACCCGAATGGATACCCAAAATTATAATAAAAGTATAATATTTTTAAAGAAATTTGCATCTTCTCCAGCACATAGTTATCTTAAATCTAAATGAGTTTTAAAACTAACAAGTAGTTTAAATAAAATATTTTAATATTGAAGTATATTTATTCAAAAAAATATTCATATATATAATATATTTTAATTAAAGTATATTTAGTATATTATTATATTATTTAATTATATTATATATTTAAAATGCATTGTTATTTTATTAATTAAATAATTATTCAATACCGCAAATATCTATTGTTACCAATCAAACAATATTCCACACCACTATTTACGTAAAATCGCAGCTGTACCGTACCGCACTTCAATTCCGCACAAACCGCAGTTGCACCGTACCGCACTTCAAATCCGCACCGCTTTTATTACCAAATCCGCCGTCACCATTCAGACCCTATATATGAGAAGTTTGTGTGTTCTATTATCTTAAGTCCAAAAAATCCAAAAAGGTCTTTTGTGACCGGTTCTTTGAGACCAAGCAAGCCGGCTTGTGGCTTGTGAAAGAGAGAGATGTGCTATATTTTTGTTGTTAAGATTATAGTGAATTTTCTCCTTATCGGATTCCAGGGGTGTAGCCACACCTAATTGAACTCTTGATAAACAATACTCGTGTTTGTCTTCTATGTTTTTGTCTGCGTTTTTCTTTTGATCTACACTATTCTACAAACTTACTTATGCTTGCTAATTTACATCCGCGAATCTGTCATACAGTGTACCAGCGAGGTTGTGTGTTTGATTCTTGATACCAGATCAGACTGTCTTGTCTGTGGTGAGTTTTCCCCAACAAGTTCCATTGCTAGTAATTATTTAAAATTACTAATATTAATACCTAGAAACTAATGAGAAAAAAGATGGATGTTGTTCTCGTATCTGGCTTTATTTAGGAAAAGTTCCATTGATTGTAGGTTGTAGGTTAAAAGACTTGCAATTGGCTGGCTATAAAACTGATACACCGCCTAAACTCACCGAACTCTTATGGTTGCATTAATACAAGTCGAAGCTCTATTCACTTTTTGACCAAGATTGAGCCAGATACTTTATAGAAAAGATGGCATTTGTTTCAAAAAAGGATTCACCGCCCAAATCAACTATAATTAAAAAAAATGTCTAGAAGCAATAAACAATAACAGTAAAAATAAGATGTAGTATTATTGTAAACCAAATGAGAGATCAGTTTTTCAAAAAAAGAGATCAGTGAAACCAAATGAAAGATCCGTTATCACTGTAAACTGGGATCAAACGAATTTATTATTGTAAACCAAATGAGAGATCAGCGGTCACTTTAGACCGGGATTAAACCAATTTTTTATTGTTACGTTATTAGAACACAGTCAAGACAAATACAATCAAAGCAATTTTGCATGATTCAACCGAACCAACTCCATCTTATATTATTACATCCGACCATAGCTTTTTATTTGAAAACGTAAAAGGAAAGAGATACAAGATAAAACTGACCCCCAGTGAACTGAATCTCAAAGGCATTCTGGGAGCTTGGACGCAGCCGCTTTGTCGAGATACCAAATGGCTTGTGTATCAGCTGTGAGCCTAGCTGATGGCAAGCTGAAATCATCTTTAAAGACCTTTGCAACCGCATTGGCTTGAGCCTCACCACAAACGGCCATGAGGTTGTAGGAAGCACAGTTGATGACCGGTAAAGTGAAGGTGATTCTCTTTGGTGGTAGTTTTGGGGAGTTGGTGATATAAGTCACCAAATTAGCCTTCTCCTTGATCTGATAATGTCCAGGGAACAACGACGCCATGTGGCCGTCTGGACCCATCCCTAGGAGCTGGAGATCGAATTGAGGAAATCCTGAGGATTTGTATGTGCGGATAATGTTTTGGTTCACTAATTTTTTGATGCACTCCTCGTAAAGTATTGCAGCTCCCTTGGCATCACCAAGGGCTGCACAGTCTTGGTCTATGGCGTAAATGTTTGAAGTTGGAATAGGCACCTACATTAGTTGTATCTAAGTATATATCAGAGTCGTCTAACAGATAGTGTGATGTTATAAATCTATGGGAAAACAAACAATTTTATATACCCAACATTTAGACTATTCTACTAACTTTTTTTTGTTTTAAATCTGGTGTTAAATCTTTAATTTTGTGTAGCCCTCAAGTCGTTTATTAACTATATTTTATAAGACAAGTGTGACACAATTTAAGAGTGAATAGTTCATGGCTAAAATAAAACCAAGCTAGGGAGATGGTGATCATATTTTGTCTCCTGATCTTTTACCACTAGGCCACTATGGGTTACCCTTTTAGTCCATTGATTATTTTTTATTTACAAGCTATAAGAACATGCATGGTTATCTAGCTCCCGAAATTATTTTTTCTTTGATAAATTTTCAGTTTGTGTATGAATTGGAACTAAAAATACAGATTTATAACTTGTTATATCAGCTGAGAAAATAGGATATTGAGATGTTATTCATAATGTTACCTTGGAGAGAAAACTGTCCAAGGTCTGTTTGTAATTACTGTTCTCAGTATCGTCCAATGGAGCAACCCTCTCGTCCACCCAGAAAACGTGCCACTTTGACCATTCAGTCTCAGCGTACTCGGGAACCAACAACTTTCTGCAAAACTTAGCTACATTAGATTTAATCTTTCTGAAATATTAAACTACAAATGAGTAATCAAAGATTTTATTGTACATACTTGAGCCAAAGGACGAGGTCACCACCAGAGAGAACGATGGTGAAATAGCCTCTTTCCTTGCAGAACTTTTTGGAGAGGTTGAACGTGTACTGGGCCATAGCCTTAGCTACGTCATCCTCGGTGTTAAACACCTTCTTCTCCCTCTTCGTGTTTGTTGAAGCAGATGTCATATGATTCTTGATGAAAATAGAGAAGATTTAATAATTAAAGAAGGAGAAGATATGATGATGAGAAAACGCTACGAGCCTTGATTGTTATATAGGCATATTAATCTAGATGGTTCATCTATCTTATATATTACTAATGATCTATTTTAATATCCGATATGAGACATTATGTGTCTAATACGTCCTCTCGAAATGATGGTTCTTTGAGCGTCAATTTTTGGACAAGGATTAATGGACCAATTTTGGACCAAACCGATGTAGATCGGATTAGATTTTGTGGATTGGACTCTGATACCATGTTAAGCTAGATAAGTTTCTAACCTAAAACCAATCGTTTTAGGTTGGAAGCTCATATAGCTTAACAACGCTAGTCAAGGTTTCTTCATACTCGCTATTTAAAATAATCGTTATTTCACTTCCTACTCATCAACAACTAACAATACATTTGCATAAAGTACTATTACTCCACCATGTTTAATATTTGCGACAATCGTTAAGTTACCAAACGCATATTATTTATCAAAATTTTGGGTTTGACTTCACGTGTGTTGTCGACCAAAAGAAGTAATGCTATTTCAAATTGATTGGTGAAAAAATCATCAAAATCAGAAGTTCTGTTTTTTGGTTAGCCTGTTTGTTCGTATTTGGAGTTGGTTAAGTTCATGTGTTGATCCGCAAGATGAGCTGCCTAGAATCGTCGTTGGAACGTGCTTTCGATTTTATTAAATTACTTTAAGAAAGCAACCAAATAATTTAAGAGTACAATGACATTATTTTTTTGTTTAATGAATACGACATTATGGTCTTTTATATTAATCCAGTTATGAATTAGTTAGTACCCACGAGAAAATCAAATAAAAGAAATAATGCCAAATGTATAACTAGAATATTGTTTTGTCTCCACTACACGCTTACCTGCACATGACTAGACCTTATCGACACAAACGAGAGACTTGTTTTTTTTTTTTGATCAATTCACGAGAGACTTGTTTAGTCATTAGTATATACATAATAGATCCGCAGGTATTCTTGACCAAAAAATAAAGATCCGCAGGTATTTTCCTAATAATTAAACGGCTAAGGTTTGAAAGTTTGGTCCATATGTATACCTTTGAAACCTTTGAAAACTTTATATCAACAATCAAAAAGGTATTTGAGTACTCTGTTCTTTTAAAAATTAAAGCAGTTGTTCATTAACAACATCTCCACGTAATACACTTTCATTGGAAAATCCTATGCTCTGTACTTCGTATAGTAAATTATTCACGTAGACACGTGGGGTTTTATATACGTATCTAGAATGAGTTACGATGAAGAATAATTACTTGTTCCGTTCTCTAGTTCGCCATGACGCCATCGATTTCTCTAGTATACAGAAGATTTTGTTAAAATGGTTGTCGAAGTTCCTGAGCCACGCAATTGATCATTTCTACATCGAGATAATTATTGACAATAAGAAAAAAAATTAAAACACTCTTCATTCAGTTGTGAAGGTTTTCCAATATATTATAATAACCCAAAGTTACAGCCTGAGGGCAGACACGCACAACAAATCGATGGCAAGCAAAAATGCATCAACTCGGTCTCACAAAGCAACAAAAAGAGGTTATTTTAGCCGATTTCAAAAAATTTAGCAATTAAATTAATTATTTTCATAGCTTAATCAATTTTTGCCACGATTTTACGGTTAAGCAATGTTAACCATCGAAGACTTAATCTATAAACTGAGTGAATAAGAAAACACATCTAACATGTTAAACAAGAAAAAAGTTCAAACATTGAACGGCCAGCTTATTGTATTGAAGTTCAGATGTTAATGAGGAAACCTTTAGCTCAACTCATCAACCTCTGTCTTGATTTCTCTTTTGAGTTCTTCTTTGTACTCTTCAAAAGTGCCTTGGAAGAAAGTCACTGTTCCATCTTTTACAACCCAAATTTCACTCTTCTCCTCATCCTCACACACACGTGATATGAGTCTGGCATCGTGACTGACCATTACAACTCTCCCTTTGAACACATCCAGTGCATCCGCCAAAGCATCTATAGTCTGCATGTCCATGTGATTTGTTGGCTCGTCCAGAAGCAATATGTGTGGCTTCATCATTGAGATGGAGGCTAACACAACCCTAGCCTTTTGTCCTCCAGACAGATGTCCTATTGGAGTTAAATGACTGTTACCTTGCAGCCCAAACTTTCCCAGCTGCGCGCGGGCCGCCTCTTGGCCACCCACTTGGTCGGGATGTAGACGAAGAAGGTAGTGAACCGGTGTCTCCTTCATTTTTAACTGGTCAACAAAGTGCTGAGAATACCTGCCAACCTTCAGATTTTGGCTTCTCCTCACTTCACCTTCTGTTGGAGCTAACTCTCTGACGACAAGTTTCAAAAGAGTGGACTTACCCGCTCCGTTTGGCCCAACTATCACCGCTCGTGTCCCCATGTCTATGCCTAGGTCAACATCCGAGAGCTTAAAGTCCGGTCTCTCGGGGTAGCTGAAGCTAACCTTAAGCAGCTGCAGAAGAGGAGGAGCGAGCTCGGTTGGTTCTGGAAAATTAAACTTCACGCTATAATCTCTCCACCTCTTTGGACCTTGTTGTTAGGATTTAGGTTCGTTTTTATGTTCGATCTGAACCACGAAAACTGTTCAACCCCGAGATGGGTGTTGCACAATTCGCGACACGAAGCTCTCACCGAAAAAAACTCTCAGAAAACACGAACTCACAAGGAACGAAAGAGAAACGAAAAATAAGAACAGGAGCACACACAGAGATTAATTGATTACCCACAGTTCACCGATGTGGCTACGTCTCTGGGGCCTGGCAAGGCAAATTACTAACTCTTCAAGATCATGCGACGGCTGTGACCTAAAGTTGTAACCCTAGTACAATCTATCTTTCTCTGATAACTTAATACAACTCACGAACCTTGCTTTTATATTAGGCAAGGGTTGTTACAACTGATAACCGGTTTTCAATAACCGTGAATTAATGAGTAATACTAAACCAGCCGCTTATACCAAAACGCCATATCACCCAAATTGTCAACCTCGACGTGGTTCAAGCTTCCAATATAACTGATTCTTCATCACCAAAATAACAATCTCCACCTTGATGATTAATCAGTTCTATCTGCAGCTACCATGTTGCCAACTCGTGTCTTGCCAGGCAATGCCAAACACCCTAGTGCTTGGCCACTCCGAGAACCCTCAGAGCCGCTTCAAACTTCTTCACAGGAACCGTCTTGGTTAATATGTCTGCAGGGTTCTTCAAAGTGTGTATCTTCTCGACGCTCACTTCACCTTTCTCAATGATATCTCTGATGAAGTGGAGTTTCCTGCTCACGTGCTTAGTCCGTTCATGATGAACGTTGTTCTTGGCTAAACACATCGCACTCTGCGAATCACACCATACTATCACTGACTCTTGCTCAAAACCCATCTCCTCAAACAAACCTCTCAGCCAGATCGCCTCCTTAACTGCTTCCACAAGTGCCATGTACTCTGCTTCTGTTGTAGATAAAGCTACCACAGGTTGCAGACACGACCTCCAGCTAATGATGTTCCCTCCAACTGTAAAAACATAACCACTGATAGATCTCCGCTTGTCCAAGTCTGCTGAGAAATCAGCATCGAAGAAACCTTAAATCTTGAAGCTTTCATTCTTCCTGAACACTAGTGCATGATCATTTGTTCCCTTCATATATCTCAGTACCCACTTGACTGCTGCCCAATACACCAGACCAGGTCTCGACATGTACCTGCTCACTAAGCCAACAACATACGCGAGATCACATCTTGTTCCAATCATCGCATACATAATGCTTCCTATAGCATTACAGTAAAGCACATTCTGCAGCTCTGTTTCTTGCTCCCCATCTTCAATAGCCTTCAGCTTAAAGTGAGAACCAACAGGAGTAGTTAATGCAGTAGCATCATTCATGTTGAACGTTCGAAGCACCTTTTCAACATAGTTTGACTGAGACAGAGTCAAAACTCCACCTGCACGATCTCTGAAAATGTCCATGCCAAGAATCCGCCTTGCACAGCCCAGATCCTTCATCTCAAACCTTCCACTCAACAGTTTCTTCACCTTCTCTATCTCCACCATGCTTTTCGAAGCCACCAACATATCATCTACATAGAGAAGTAAATAGACATATATCCCTCCAGTCACTTCTTTCACATATACACAGTGATCGAATTCACACCTCCTGAATCCAAGCTCTTTCATGAAACTGTCAAAGCATATGTTCCATTGTCTTGGAGCTTGTTTGAGACCATACAACGATTTCTTCAGATAACACACGTAGTCTTCCTTGTTCTTCACACGGAATCCCTCAGGCTGTTCCATATAAATCTCTTCCTCAATATCTCCATGAAGAAATGCAGTTTTGACATCTAATTGTTCAAGCTCAAGATCGTGGTTGACCACAATCGACAGTAACAACCTTATGGACACATGTTTTACCACAGGTGTAAAGATGTCGTGATAATCAACACCTTCCTTCTGTGAGTAACCTTTAGCCACGAGCCTTGACTTGTATCTTGGATCGTCTTCTTCTGTTAATCCTGGTTTCTTCTTGTACACCCATTTGCACCCAATGACCTTCTTGTTTTTAGGTCTCTTAACCAGGTTCCAAGTCTCGTTCTCTTCCAAAGAGGTCATCTCTTCTCCCATAGACCCATTCCACAGATCAGCTTCACTGCTATTCATAGCCTCCTGATAACTTGAAGGCTCCACTGCAATCACATCTTCAGCCGCTACTAGTGCAAATGCTGCAATGACCTCAAAATCATCAAATCTTGATGGTGGAACAACCTGTCTGCGAGGTCTATTTCTGGCCAGTCTATAACTCCTATGACCTTCTTCTTGTTCTGATTCTGAATCTAAATTCCCTGAACCTTCTTGAGTTTGAGGATTTACTCCACCTGAAACTTCACTCGTACCAGAACCTGTTTAAATCTCGGCTTCATGTTGAACAAGTACCGGATCTCCTGAAACATCTTTTCCAGCCTTTTCTTTCTTTTCCAGATCCTTAAACACAACATCCTCAGTAAACTTCACGTTCCTACTGATAGCAAACCTCTCATCATCTAGCAACCACACTCTGTACCCTCTTATACCAGTCGGGTATCCAGTGAATACACCCTTGACCGCCCTTGGCTTTAACTTGCCTTGATCCTTGTGTATGTAGACCACTGATCCAAATCTCCTTAGGTGATTATAACCTGGTTTTCTTCCTAACCACAGTTCTTCTGGTATCTCATTATCAATCGCAGATGCAGGACTTCTGTTGATCAAGTAGACAGTTGTAGACACAACTTCTTCCCAGAATTCTTCTCCTAGGCCAGATTCATCAAGTAAGCACCTTACTTTCTCCATGATCGTCATGTTCATCCGCTCAGCAACGCCATTCTGATGTGGCGTGTATGCACACGTTCTGTGTCTTTCAATGCTCTCACTTTTACAGAAAGCATTGAACTCCGAGTTACAAAATTCCAAACAATTATCAGTTCTGAGACAGCCAACCTTCTTGTTGATTTGATTTTCAACAAGCTTCTTCCACTCTCTGAACTTGCTGAAAGCTTCACTCTTATTCACCAAGAAGAATACCATATTTTTCTGGTAAAATCATCGATGATAGACAGAAAATACTGCTTCTGAGACAAGCTTGGAGTTACACTTGGGGAACCCCACAAGTCTGAATCAACATACTTCAAAGGTACACCTGAGTCATGCCTTCCTGTATGGAAACTCAACCTCTTATGCTTTCTCATGACGCAGCTTTCACAAAAGGCAAGGAATCCAATCCTCTCAATATCTAGGATTCATTTCTTAGCAAGTATTTGTAAGTTCTTGATACTGAGATGACCAAGTCGTTTATGCCAAAGACTGGTTTCATCCCTAGACAGCGACAAGGACTTCTTCTGCACACTGCTGTTAACTTGTCCAACAATCGTCTTCCCGTCGAACAAGTAGAGCGAGCCAGTCAGCGTACCTTGAAGCCCTAGCTTTCCATTCTTATAGAATCTGGTTTTCCCATCTCCACCTGAATGCTTAAAACCAAGCATATCCAAAGTACAGTAGAGATCAAGTTTCTCTTGAGCTTCGGAATATACCTCACATTTGTGAGCACCTTAACAGATCCTCCATCAGCCTTCACATTTATCGATCCAATTCCCTCAACTGCTACAGCGTTGTTATCTTCCAACAACACTTGTCCTGTACTGAGCTCCTGGAACTGATCAAACCAATCTCTTCTTGACGTCATGAGATAGGAACAACCAGAATCGAGTATCCATTCATCACCATGCCTATTGTCAGATACCAACTAGGCATCATCCTTTTGATCCACTACAACAACAGCTTCTGCAGGTTCATCATCACCATACTTCTTCTTACGAGCATAACAATCCTTTCTCATATGTCCTTCCTTATTACATAACCAGCACTTGAGTCTAAAACCTGAGCCAGATCTCGATCTTCCTTTGTCCTTCCTACCACTGCTACCCGGCTTCTCTCTCTTATCAGGTCTGCCACGAGCAAGTATCCTTCGCCATTCCGCTGCAGCGAACCAGAGCTATGATCTTTTGACTCCTTGAGTTCTAGCTCTTTCGACCTAGCAGCACTCGTGACTTCCTCAAGGGACAATGTTTCCCTTCCATACTTGAGTGTCTCCTTCAAGTAAATGTATTGGCTTGGAAGTGATTCCATCAGGAGAACTGCCTGGACTTCCTCAGATACCTGCACATTCACACTTAGAAGATTTGAAACTATCTTTAAGAATTCATCAACGTTCTCATCTATCGTTTGAGACTCCTTCATCTTAAATGTATAGAACCCATGTTGCAAGTGTATCCTGTTTGGTAAAGACTTAGAGAGATACAACCTTTCCAACGTTGACCAAGTCGATGCAGCGTCAGTACACGCCTCGATCTTCTGCAGTACGTGATCGCCAACATTAAGGATGATGAGATTCATCGCTTTCTCAGATCTCTCCAACCTCTCCAACTCTTCCTTCTTAAGCCTTTCTTTAAACACATCTTCATCCTCGTCTTTCTTAATCACAGACTTCGGAACTGATGTCTCCTCCAGCAACACATCCTTCAACCCTAGGACTGAAAGATGAGCAAGCATACGCTTCTTCCACAAAGAGAAATCTTCTTTGCCATCGAACCTCTCCACCTGGATTCGTGCTTTCTCCATTGATTCAACACCTTGTGCTCTGATACCACTTGTTAGGATTTCGGTTCGTTTTTATGTTCGATCTGAACCACGAAAACTGTTCAACCCCGAGATGGGTGTTGCACAATTCGCGACACGAAGCTCTCACAGAAAAAAACTCTCAGAAAACACGAACTCACAAGGAACGAAAGAGAAACGAAAAATAAGAACAGGAGCACACAGAGAGATTAATTGATTACCCAGAGTTCACCGATGTGGCTACGTCTCTAGGGCCTGGCAAGGCAAATTACTAACTCTCCAAGATCACGCGACGGCTGTGACCTAAAGTTGTAACCCTAGTACAATCTATCTTTCTCTGATAACTTAATACAACTCACGAGCCTTGCTTTTATATTAGGCAAGGGTTGTTACAACTGATAACCGGTTTTCAATAACCGTGAACCAATGAGTAATACTAAACCGGCCGCTTATACCAAAACACCATATCACCCAAATTGTCAACCTCGACGTGGTTCAAGCTTCCAATATGACTGATTCTTCATCACCAAAATAACACTTGTGGAGCTGTCCCCTCCTCCTCCTCCTCCTTCTTCCCTTTACCCTTTCCCTTGCGCTTGGATGCTTCTTCCGCTTTAGCCTTCTCCTGATTTCCAGACTTCTTAGCTGCTTTAATCTGTTTCTCGTGAATCAAAAACTCTTTGTGAGCCTTCTTACGCAGCTTACCATACTGTTTTTCGTAAGCATCGAAGTTACCGGGGTACACGTTGAGTTTATGGTCTTCCAAATGTATTATATCCGTACATACGGTGTTGAGGAATCAATTCCGTGCGAGACGACAACCAAAGTGTTCTTCCAGCGACACAAGTACTCCTCCAGCCACAAAACAGCTCTCAGGTCGAGATGGTTGGTTGGCTCATCCAACAGCAAAAGAGTAGGCCTCACAAAGAGAGCTCTGGCTAATGATATTCGCATCTTCCATCCACCACTGAATGACTTGGTTGGACGCACTTGCATCTCTTTTGTGAATCCTAAACCCGCAAGAATCTTGGAAGCCTGCGCTTCAGCAGCATCTGACCCTAACATGTGTAGCTTCTCGTATAGTACAGAGAGCTTTTCTCCATTATCAGAATCCTGAAGAGATGAAGCTTCTTCCCTTAGCTTGACAAGCTCTTCGTTAGCGGAAACAACTGCTTCTACAGCACTCTTGTCATCACCGACCACCTCTTGCTCAACAAGAAGCATGTCAATATTCTTGGGAACTGGAAGCTTGCTCCATGCTAAAAGCTTTAACAAAGTAGACTTCCCCGTTTCGTTAGCCCCGAACAAACCATACCTTCTTCCATGTGAGATGACGACATTGGCGTTGTCAAGAAGTTGTTTCCCTTGAACGGAGACGGAGAATGATTTGATGGTTATGTCTTTAACGTTGGCATCCCGTGCGTCTTCTCCCGTGGTCTTGCTCCTTATAACAACATTGAATGCATCGTGATCTTCCTTTAAAGCCTCGGTCTTTGCAGCCTCTGCAGCGTGGAGAGCTGATATTTCTTGGCTCTCAAGCTTCTTTAGTTTCTTATCACTAATCACAGGTAAAGCATATTGCGTTTTCTCTCCCTTGTGAACTCTCTGCCCATTATTCTCTTCTTCTTCTTCTTGAGAAGGAGGAAAATGGAAGCCATCAGTGTAGGATAAATCTTGTAGAGGAGTAGGCTTGGTTTTGGATGATGTGGCTGAGATTGATAATGTCTCCTTGGCTGACTTGTTTTTACCCATTTATAAGCCACCTGAGAGGGAATGTAATTTAAAAAAAAAAGAAACTGATCAGTCCTCAAAAATCATAATCAAACAGAGAGAAACCATATCATCTAGCAGGTGAACTAAACATAATTAGGGTTTCTACAATTTTACTTCCTCGACTCAATACAATTAATCTAACACTATCCGATTATGGATTACTACAAAGAAGTCTTACAACAAACCTTCTAGGTCGAGTTTTTCTAAGTACGTGGAACGATATATACTTTGACGAACCTGTAAGATGGGAATGCGTAACCAAACCGATTAGCTATCTAAATCTGTATGGAGAAAAGTCAAACCGTTTATATAATAAATGTGTTTGTGTGTGAGAGAGAGGCGGCGCGAAGAATCCAGGGCTGGGCGTTTCCAATGGGACACTATTTTTCTCTTTATATTTTACACTAAAATAGAGTAACTCTATTATATTTCACACTATAATAGAGTAACTCTATTATAGAGTGAACCATTGGAGCAAATTCAACACTATAATAGAGTTACTCTATTTTAGTGTAAAATATAAAGAGAAAAAATAGTGTCCCATTGGAGATGGTCTTATAGAAAACCCATGTGTTAATAATTTTTTTTTCCTTTTTCGGTACAAATGTTGAACCATGTTTTACAATTATATTTAGCGTTTAAGAACCCAAGGGCGAAAGGGAAATAATGTACCGAACCGAGTTTGGTTCACGCTACAATAACATCAGGATCATAGTCACTCAAACACATTACATAATTAGACATAAACAATAAATTAATCGGCGTTTCAAATCATTTGGTACGTACTATACATAAATACGCAAAATGCATTATTAGCCGGTTGTTCAACACACATGCAAGCAAACTCCTACAACACGCTCCACAAAAAGCATGACTTGGAGAGATAATTATTCATATAAAGAACACCATTTATTAATGTGTTTAGCCTTCTAAAGCAATGATGCAGCTGCTTTGTCAAGGTACCACATAGTTTCGACTTGGGCAGTAAGATGAGCAGCAGGTAAAACAAGATTGTTGTGCTTAAAGATATCAGCGATGGAGCGTGCACATTGGTCCGTGTTGTCGTCGCAAACGGCCACAAGATTGTACAGAGACGAGTTGATGACCGGTAAAGTGAATGTGATTCTCCTTGGTGGCGGTTTTGGAGAGTCGGTGATGTAAGTGACCCATTTGTCCGTCTCATTGATCTGAGGACGTTTCGGGAAGAGAGACGCCATGTGGCCATCAGGACCCATCCCTTGAAGCTGGAGATCGAACTGAGGATATTGGCCTTTTGGACATAGCGGGAGTATCTTTTCCTTCACCAGGTTCCTCAAGCACTCCTCGTAGAGCGTCGCACAAAGCTCCGCGTCACCATCAGCGGCACATTGTTTGTCGATTGCGTAGATGTTCTCCTTCGGAATCCCAACCTAAATACACGTGGTTTAATTTTAACCAAACAAACGATTTGATGTTTTTTGCACGGCTATCAATGGATATGAATAATGAAACCACTTGTTATGTGATAAATGATAACTAATCGAAAATATAATAACAACGATAATAAAAACCTTGGAGATAAAACCATCCATGGCGAGTTTGTAGTTGCTGTCTTGATCTTCATGTGAACAGACCCTCTCGTCCACCCAAAAGACGTGCCACTTTGACCATTCGACTGAATCTTTGTATGGTGATTCCAACAACTTGCTGGAACATTTTACTAGTTAAATATATGACTGGATTTTTCTTTAATAAAAAATAGAAGGTGGGGGAAACGGGCCGGAGACTTATAGACCTGAGCCAATCGATGAGGCCACCGCCGGAGAGAACAACGGTGAAAATTCCTTTCTCCTTGCAGAACTTGGCAGAGAGAAGAGCAGTGTACTTAGCCAATGCTATCGACAATTCATTCTTGGTCGCAAACACCTCCCTCTTCCTCTGCGTAGTTTCTGCCATCGTAGCCTATATTAAGAATGTGTTTGTACGTTGTTCAAAAATAGTGTTTGTATATATTGTTAAGGATTGGAGGTTTCTTGCTATTTATAGAGATCGAGTGCTTCTAGGAGATGCATATGACATTTGAATTAGTAACGTGATTCCTATGGAATTGAATTATTAAACCGGACGTATTGTCCTTATCACCCTCTCAGTTACTTCTTAAGCTTCTCCAATAGAATGTACACTCAAAACAATTTGAGAAATCAAATACTGAATTATTTTTTTGTTTCAAGATGTCCTCAGCTGGAAATCAACATAATTCACTCAAGATATTATTCACCACTACAATTAGTGGTGAATTTTCCAATAAAAGAAGAATAGATAGCAAAAATAGTCCATTGTCCATTTGACCAGTTCTTTCGCCTTTTACTAAAGTTAATCCAAAAAAATGTTTTCCCGTTTGTTTCTTTTTCGGATGGTTGAAGAATTATTAACAAAAAACATCTGATGACAGAAATGTTATATCAAATAAATAAAAAATGTGAAATTGTAGATAATATATATATATATCATTCATATTCAGAGCATAGAGAAAAAAGACTGACTTTTACCATCATGAAGTAACGATGTCGAAAACCTTATTATTATAACTCAGGGTCATAGCCCGTGACTCAAACATAAGATAACTAACTAGACATAAACAACAAATCGGCGTTTCAATACATTTGATATGTAAAATACATACGCAAAAAATGCATTAATTAGCCGGTTATTTAACACACATTCAAGCAAACTCCAACAACACGCTCCACAGATCATGACAGAGAGATTATTATTCATGTAACGGTCGCCATTATTAAGGTGTTTGAGTCTCTAAAGCAATGAGGCAGCTGCTTTGTCTAGGTACCACATAGTTTCGACACGGGCAGTAAGATGAGCAGCAGGTAAAGCGAGATTGTTGTGCTTAAAGATATCAGCGATGGAGCGTGGACATAGCTCTGTCTGGTCGTCGCAAACGGCCATAAGATTGTACGAAGCCGAGTTAATGACCGGTAAAGTGAATGTGATTCTCTTTGGTGGCAGTTTAGGAGAGTCGGTAATGTGAGTGACCCATTTGTCCTTGACATTGATCTGAGGATGTCCCGGGAAGAGAGATGCCATGTGGCCATCAGGACCCATCCCTAGAAGCTGGAGATCGAACTGAGGATACTTGCCATTTGGACATAGTGGGATTATGTCTTGCTTCACCAGGTTCCTCAAACACTCCTCGTAGAGCTCCGCGCAGTGCTCCGCGTTCCCATCAGCGGCATAGTGTTTGTCGATTGCATAGATGTTCTCATTGGGAATCCCAACCTAAATAAATCCAAAAATATATATACATGCATGACGAATTAATTGAATAGACCACTTGATCTAAGTTATAACTAATCGAGAAAATAAGAAAACCTTGGAGAGAAAACCATCCATGGCGAGTTTGTAGTTGCTGTCTGGATCTTCATATGCACAAACCCTCTCGTCGACCCAAAAGACGTGCCACTTTGACCATTCGATTGAATCTTTGTAAGGAGGTTCCAACAACTTGCTGCAACATTTGATTAATCAAAAAGCTAAGTTAAAAATAAAACATTTGGTTTATTAAAGCATCATATATTATTAGATTTTTCTTTAGGAAAAAAAGAGAGAGGAAGATTATAGACCAGAGCCAGTCGATGAGGCCACCGCCGGAGAGAACAACAGTGAAAATTCCTTTCTCCTTACAGAACTTCTCCGAGAGATGGGCAGTGTACTTAGCCATTGCTACCGACAATTCATCCTTGGTCTGAAACTTATGCCATTTCCTATGCCTAGCTTCTGTCATCGTTGCCTATAAGAAGTGTGTGAGTGTGTGTGTGTGTGTGTGTGTGTGTTTGAATATGTTGTTAAGGGTTGGGGTTTCTTGCTTCTTATAGAGGTCGAGTGGTTTTAGGAGCTGCTTGTGAGTTTTGAGTTAGGTGGAAAACGTGACTTTTATGGCATGGGATTATCATGAGACGTATTGTTGTTCTCACTCTTTTTTTTTCTACTAATTACTTTTGTACGCTTCTGCAAGAGAATATGCCCCGCAAACAGTTTATGAAATCAAATGATGGATTATGCTTTTTGTTTCAAAATTTCCTCAAAGTTGGAAATCAACAGGGAATTCCAGGTGGTTTCACTCAAGATATTATTCACCGTAACAACTTTTTACAATTTTTAATAAATAAAAAAAAGTAGCAAAATCTTCCATCTCTTTTACAGCTTACGTGTTCATTTTGTATCATGTCATAAGAAATAAAAGAATGAGTATTGTCCTCCTCAAAATTCTCTAACGTTCAAGTCCGACCGTTATGGAAGGACGTGGTTGCGAAGTTATGGACCTGGTCGAGAAGGGATTCGAGGCCAATCTAAGATCAAATGATTTTAAGGTGGGATTGGTCTTCTACCGGCGACAAATTGGAAAGAGCTTATTGTAATTGTCATCTTTCATGTGTTGGTTTAGCTTATTCTTCCTCTTTAATCTCGTGACCTACCATTTCATAAATGCAATTTTTGTTTTGTCTTTTTCTCCCTCTCTCTCTCTCCGTCTCTCTCACGTGTTTAACGAATGTAACTTACTCTGCAATTTATTATATATCTGCCAACAAAGGTAGTTACAACATCAATTCACTTTGGAAAATTGAACCGTACGTTCTGAATATGTGAACTAGATTCGACGGAGTAATTCACGAGTAGACTGATTAAAAATTATAACTACCAACTTCAATTTTCTCTACCATATTCTCTTCATGTAAAACATGTGCTGTACCGAACTCAGAATTGTTGTTTATATAGTTGGTTACACTCAGTTTTAACATGATAAAAAGTTCACGCTATATGTATTTGTTGCACTATATCATGTAATGGTTCAATCAACTGTGTAGCAGCAACGTTTTAGTAATAATCGTAGTTGCCTAGTTGGTTGCTATATACGTTTTGTTAGGTCAAAGAAATTCACGTAATTCACGTAACTGCTTCTCTATTGATTCGTAGCATTTCGGAATGCACGAAACAACTTTGAGAAGTATAATCGATTATGCAAACCGAACCAAAAACAACACCTTTCCAAGTTCTTCCTATATAATGGAGTATGTTTTTTTCCTTTTTGGTTTGGTTCCTCTAAAAACCAGAATGTTCATACAATCATTTACAAAGAAAGCACGTAGCTTCCACTTCCAGTATATGCTGCATCTTTGAACCCCAATGTCTTGATGACGACTTGGTCGTTTTATATGCTTATCAAGAATTGATTCACATGTTAGAAGACTTTTGCCATGACGATGTGTCACCTAGGTCTTGAGCTCGAGCTTTGTACAGTCACACCATGCAGGAACTTAGCGTAGCCCAAGAAACTCAGCTTTCCATCCGAACTCCTGATACAATCCTTGAGCAGAGGATATGCATTTGGTGCCAAACTCATCTCCTGCTTTAAATCACGCCCCAATATTAAAAATATGTGTTAAATCTTACAAAAGAGATGGTGCTTAAGCAAATCTCATACAAGGTTCGATTTAGGATCATACGTCCATACCACGGCAAGTTCTTGGACGGATATGATTCGATTCCCTTCCCGCTCGAAGTGCTCAAATGCTGACGTTGCAATTTGTTCCCATTCCTCAAGAGCCTCCAGTTGGTAAACGCTGACCCCAGCCGCACAGAACTCTTCAAAGTCCAGTTTCTTCTGCGCCAATGGTTGCATCTTCAATAGAAAACAAAATAAAGAAAATTGCGTAATTAAATTTATTAGCGTATGAGAATAAGCAAAGAAACATCAACATCAATGATAATGGTCATGAAGAAATGCTAAAGAAAGGCAATATCTACAATCATTTCGACTATTAACCACCATGAAAACCATATTTTACATTTATAGTTGGTCCATCCATAAACTCACATACACAAGATAACACATATATATCACAGATGAGTTACCGTGTTTAAAATGTCAGGAAGCCTTGATTCCATCATCGCATCAGTGGCATATCTTGTTAAAGCCTGCAGTTAACACTCAAGGGATTTATATATTTTTAATACGCATTAGTTTGTTTTTCTACTTCTTGCATTAGTAGTAATTAATTCTATTTCTTGATTCCGTCAGTAGCATATCTTGAGATTTAGGTTTTAATGCATACAGAGACATGCTTTGGTTTTAATCACGAAAGCCACACTGACCGTAGTGAAGCTGTTAAGAGATAGACCTCCATCTTTAGGATCCAGGAGCATGAACTGTGCCTTAAGGAACACAAGCTCCTCCTCGGGTATCGCTTTGGAGAGAGCCTATTGAAAGATTAACAAGCGAAAAAAAAAGAAAGAAGATCAAGATAAAGAAACATAAAGCCATAAGAAAGATAAGATCAATCAGCTGATAATAATATACCTTAAGTGCTGATCGTCTGAAAGGCGAGGCACGGATATATGACTTGACCAACCTGTAGATCGAGAAATCAAGAAGCAAACCGGGGTTTTCATCACGTAACCACGGATGAGCTGCAAACACATAATCATATACTATTACCGCTAAACCTCCGCTAACATATTGTAACAACAATACTTAACGCCCATAATATTCTTGCTTGCATTTCAAGTTCAATGCCTATTCTTGAACTAACCTAGGGCTTGAGAAGCTGTCATTCGTTTCCTATGGTCCTTGTTGAGAAGCCTCTTCACGAAGTCTTTACCAGTAGGAGATATCGAAGGCCACGGCATATCCTCAAAATTAGGTTTGGCTCTAATCACGCAGCGGAATATCCCAGACTCAGTTCTTCCATTGAAAGGTCTGCTTCCACAGAGCAATATGTAACTTATGACACCAATGCTCCACATATCTGCTTCGGTGCTGTAAGACCTATGCAGTACTTCTGGTGCAACATAGTATGCACTTCCTACAATATCATTGAGACGTTGATCTGCATAATATTTTGACTCATAATGTCAAAGCCAGACTAACAATATACAAAGAATCATGTAACGAGAAATACATTATTACCGTATCTAATGAAATCAGACAAGCCAAAATCAATGACCTTGAGGATTGCATCCTCGTTTCTGCTGGTAAAGAGAAAATTCTGGGTACAGACACAAAATGCAACATGTAAGCAAAAACCATAAATAGATTAAAGAGACAAAAAAAAGCTTAGACTGTGTACTACCTCTGGCTTGAGATCACGGTGCACAACACCTTGGAGGTGAAAAAATGCAGTTGCAGATAAAATCTGTACAAGGATACGTTTGGCATCGACTTCATGGTATCTACCACCTCTGCAGCAAAGGCAATAATAATACAAGCTTTTGAAATCCATAACCAATGCAGTAAGGCCGAAACATACAAAAACAAAACTAAGACACGTGTACTGTCGAGATTTTACCTAGCCAAAATTCTATCTAATAGCTCCCCACCTTCGCACAACCTTGGAAGATTGAATATATATATCAGATTATTAGCAATGAAAAGTGTATTAACGTTTGTTCAAAAAAAAATTGTTAAAAAAAAAAGTGTATTAACGTTTTAAACACCAAAAGATAAGAATGAACAACAACAACTTACTCCATAACAACAAAGACGTTATCATCGTCCTCGTATGCATCGTAGAACTTAACCATATGCCTATGTCCTGATAATGCTTTCAGCAGTTTCACTTCTCTCCGTACATCTTCAATAGATAGAGCCGATGTCATCTGCACAAAACAAAAAAAAAACAAACCAATGACGTAAGTGATTCTGTAATGAACAGTGACAACAACAACAAAAAGAGTATCTCTACACTACACAGTATAAACCTGAGCTTTGGCGATGATCTTGACGGCCACCGCTTGTCCTTTCATCTTCCCTTTCTTGGCCTTGGCCAAACAAGTATGACCGAAATGCCCTCGCCCCACCTCCTCCCCCAGCTCGTACTTCCCTTCGAAGTTCTTCCAGAACCCGAAGTTCTTGTCCAGCCTCTCTCCCCCGCCGCTGCTTTCTCCTCCTCCGACGTCCTCGCCGTCCTCAGGGATCGGCTCGTCTCGCGGCCGCGGCGCGGCGTTTCTCAGCCGTCTCAGAGCCGCCATGATCGGTTTGGCGGGTGAAGGTGGCGGAAACGGCCATTTGAACTTCCTTCCCGGAGTTCTCGCCGGCGACGGAGCTACTCCGGAGGGTGACGGGCTTTGGAACGGGCTGATGGTGTAGGAGGAGTTGACTTCCGGAGGAGCTCCGGCGGCGAGAGGTGACTGAGGGTTGGAAGCATGGTGGCGGTGATTTTCCGGAGTTTGATTCGGAGCTTCGACGGGGATCTCGTCGTCCTCGACGGAGGAGATGTTCCGGCTGTAACAGTGACCCATGGCCGTTGGATGTGGAGGTTTAAATTGACTGATCGGTCAGAGTCAAAGGATCGGACGGTGAGGAGCCCAAGTTAAAACCGTTTACTTGTTTATTTATTATTTATTTTTTGAAAATATATAAACAAAGGGAGAGGAGCTTCTGAGAAGAAAGATTTGAAAAGAAGGGAAATGAGCTTGTGGTTTGATAAAACGACATCAAAGTTGAAAACAGTGACTGTCATTAATCTCTCTCTCTCTTTTAATTGTCTCTTAATTTTTACAT
Organism: Erucastrum elatum; assembly: GCA_900406325.1. Lineage (NCBI taxonomy): Eukaryota > Viridiplantae > Streptophyta > Magnoliopsida > Brassicales > Brassicaceae > Erucastrum > Erucastrum elatum. Next base: position 15,112 of record OVBX01000002.1, on the reverse strand, counting down.
TAATGTCTTTCTTATGTGTCATCATGCATAACATGTTACATTTTTTTACTCTAGTAAAATCAGTTGTGTATTTTGTAAATTAAAAAAAAAAATTAGACTAACAAGAAAAAATTTAGTACTAATTCAGTTTTTTTGTACAAATGACAATTCCACAAACGTGAGTGTAGCCATGTGTTACTTTGATACTCCCTCTTTTTTTTTAATAAATGTCACTTTGATATTTTTCACAAAGATCAAAAAGATAACAGAAATATATGTATGTTGTTATTAATTACACTTCATTAACCAATAGTATTTTAGATAAATAAATTTATTTATAAAATTAATGCAATTTACAATTATTTTCAGGTGAAAGTAAGTATAATTGTAAAATAAAATTTTTTTTGTAACAAAAAAATGGTTAAAATGATATTTATTATAAAAAAAGAGATAATGCTAGATATTTATCAATTTTTTTTGAAAAAAGATATTTATTAGTTTAAAGTTTAATCTAATGATAGTTGAACATGGTGAATATCGCACTTATCCATCACATAGTTGTGTCATTTATCCATCAAATAGTTGAATCATGGTGAATATCGTATTTATTGGTTTAGCATCTTCAGTATAAACCGGTTTAAACCGTCATGAGGTATTGATGTTTCAGCATCTCACCAGTCAGGTCCAGACTCGAGAGACTCCAGAGCAGTGATGTATTGATGTTGATGTATGTATGTATATATAATCATTAAATAATATCAACCGGTTTGATACACATATATATTTATTTATTTTATATTTAATAGTATATATTATTACAATTTATCAGTAGTAGTATTAAATAATTATTTTATGAAAATTTTAAACAAAACAATTTCTAATTCATATTTAGTACTCCCTCTGTTTCATAATACTCGATGTTTTGACTTAATGCATATAAATTAAGAAAATTACATTTATAATTATATTTCTCTAAGAAATCATTTAAAGAAATAATTTTAAAATCACTTAACCAATTATAAAAAAGACTGTATAATCTAATTGGTTGAACAGTTTCCAACAAAGTTAAATTTAACTTTAAAATCTCAAAACTCCAAGTAAATTGAAACAAAATAGTTCTTCTAAAACATCATCTATATTGAAACGGAGAGAGTATTATATTATTTTTAAACCGTCAATTTTATCATCCATATTTTTATAATATAATCTGTGTAACTGCACAAATGTATGTTTTGAATCAAAATCTTAATGTATGATAATATTGTTTATATATTTATTTAAAATTTGGTGTTATGTCTTTTATATGTTTTAACATTTATCACATTAGATTTGTATTGGGCTATTACTTAATATGAAAATATAAAGAAATAATATATTTATATATTAATTTATACATATTATATAAATGACTATAAATGCTAAAGTTGTAGAAAATAGTAAATTTTTCTTCTGAAATCGATTCAAATATGTTCAAAAATAAATTTAGATAACTTTATAAAATTTACGAGCATATGAATTAATGTTAATTAGTTTGAAAATTAATTTACACGTTTATTATGGTTGTTTTGATTGAAAAAAAAAGACAATAACACTACAAGTTAAAACTAGGTAGTTTTTAGTAGTATCAGAATTTAATTAACAAGTCATTTTAATGGTAAGTTCATATTTTTATTGTTATTTTAATAAGATATATTAGTAGCAAATGGTTGCCGGTCAAATTACGAAAAAAAAAAGAAAATTCGATAACGATGCAGGGCAAGACGTTGTGGTCGTCGGTCATAACCGTAAACAAGGTGGCTAAATCATAATAAACCAGAAACATACAGAGTTTGCTACCTTCATATAACAACACTCATACATTAACCGTACGCGTTCCGGTATGGCTCAGTAATTTGGTTGTCAATCAACTTGCTTGCGCAGCAAGTAATATTTTCACGCGGCGTATGCTCTTTGAGCGCGTAACTTGTCCTATACATTTCCCAACTATATTGACCGATGAGCCGACAACGGTCTGATAAGTTGACATTTGTTGTTCTGAGTTTCCACTTGAGCTTTTCAACGTTTGAATACGTTATTTTCTATAGAACAGGTTAATGTCTCAATCTGAAACATATGACATATGCTTTTAGAAGTATGATTTTATACTTTAAAAATTACAAACAAAGCTTAATTAATGTCAACTAAAACTTTCATATGTATTGTGCCTAATTTTAGTTGTGGTTTCACACTTGGGTGTGTAGTTTTGCCAAAGGGTGCTCAATTCATACAAATCAGTTTAAGTCAGTCAACCCCAATCTAGAACTCTGATCTTTGATTTAATTTGATTAAATTATTTTCTTATAACGTTACACGAAAAGAATCTTTAAAGCACTAACCAAAGAATCTAATAAGAAAAAGGCATCATTGTTGTGGAAATGAGTGACTGAAATCTTCACAACACCAACAAACACTTTTTATTTTAACGTTAAAAAGATAGGATTTCCTAATTTACAAAAGCATGATATATACTTTAATTTGATTTAAATGGTTTTAGAAATCAACAAAGCTACCTAAGCAAAGAAATAATAATTTAAGTTGTAAAATAATTGTGATGGAAAAACACAAAATCTGTAAATTACTAGACCAAGAGAGTCTTACAAGTAAAGTGCATCACAAATATGGAAAAGAGTGTCTGAAATTATCAAAACACCAACCAACAATTTTGATTTTTTTCACAACTAAAAAGTAGTATATATAGTACTTCCTAGTTTTAAAAAAAAAAATATTGTAGGTTTATTTATTATAGTATCAAAATATAAGGCCCTTAATTTAGTTGATGATTTTGTTTGACCAATTAAGTATCTTCGCAAGGGTCGTTTAAATCTTGATAAACTAACTTAGATTATCCTATTTCCTAAAAATAGATTATCCTATTTCCTAACACAATATGATTGTCAATTCAAGGAAAAAGTAGAGCAAAACTAATTAACCAAGAAAATAATTATTCTTTCAAGCATATAGACTCACCTAAACTAAAAATCTAACAGAAACAACACCGACGATCAGTGAAACGATTTGACATGTATCCAACATGTATCATTTTAAGTGTATAAAGATAAGATTAACAAAAAAAGGTTTCCAAAAACAAAAAACAAAGGAGAAATTATAGCTTAAAGTTACTGAGGGATATCTAAAGAGACCTGCAAAGTAAAGAAACAAGAGGATGTGTATACGAAATTACGAACCGAAAACGACAAAGTATATCTTAAAATGAGTTTTGGTCTCTCTTTCTCTTCTTGGCCTGATCTCTGTGATCGGGTTGTGATTAAATTCTAGTTTAAATCATTGGGGTGTGGCCTTACTGGCGTCTTCGACGGGCTTACCCTTCACACATAGAAAAAAAGAGCAAAATATTAGTCTCACTGTGCTCAGTTTTTACTATCTCTAGTTTAACTTCAAAGGACACCACATAATTGCAACCTAAACATAACTAAATAGTTCAAACACACAAATAGGTTAATAAGATTTCTAACAAAATATGTTCTCTTTGGAAATAACCATGCATATATCCCCAAACAGAATCAAAAGAAAAATAACAAAGTGTGTTCTCTGTCATGTATGAATCTTTGTTTCTCACATGAAATATCATCAGAACACTAGATGACCAGAGGCAGAATATCAACAATTAATCATGCATTTACTGAGCAAGGCACAAGAGATATTTCGAGAGGATGGTTATAAAATGTACATCATATTATTAATATCTACAACTAGCATGCAACATGGATCTGCATCCAACAACTGAATGAGCTCATTGTAAAAGAAAGGCTACAGTAAAGAACAATAAGTAAAAATGTTGTATTAACCTACCTTACACGTAGTCCGCCCAAGACAACACCGCTGTAATTAAGAGCAGCGATTGCGCTTTCCGCCTGCAACACACAAAAACTAATCAATAAGCATTATAAAGTTGATTAGAGTCAAACTTGCCTCATCAGGCCAAACAAAAATTCAGCACATAGTGAACTATGTACATTATTGTAGGGTGTAGACTTTATTATTTATATACACAAATTAGACTATATTAGCTATCAACTATTTATATCGCTTACCAATTATTCGGGAATCAATAAACATGACCGATATTTTTACCAAATGACATTTAGTTTTGACATACAAAATATATATATCTAAATACGACATAAACAATACTACAATATAGTATACTGAAATCGTTTCATCTTATCTCTTTAAATTTTCCACTGCTATGTAAGACTAATTTGAACCTTTTCTTATCAAGATTTTAATGTATATGATGTTAATTAATAGTCGGTGCTATAAGGAATTGGTTTAACCAAATTTTGAAATTGGACCATATATTAAATCGGTATTGTAGCCAGATCAATGGTTGGACCATTATTACCGGTTCAGGTTTTTAAAATTTTAATTTAATGTTAAATTAATTAACTATATGTAAATGTGTATAACCATAAAATTACTTTTATAAAACTTCATAATAAAAACAATAAGATTTTTTTATGAAAAAAAATAAATGAAAACTTTAAAAATAATATAAAAATATTGTGAAAACAAATTTGTTTATATATATATATATTAAAAACAATAAGAAATTTAATGAAATACTTTTAAATTGGAAAAAATTAAAACACCATTTTACAAAAATAGTCTCGCGTTTTAGCGCTAATCTAGTTATTAATAAAACATGTAGTCCAAGAACGAGCACGACTTTTTAGTCAAAAAAAAAAACAGAACGAGCACGACTTTAAAAGATCCATCACGTATGTAAAATGAATACAGAGATGAAACATTATATATAAAGTGAGCTACATATTCTAAACTAATCAAGTAAACTTCAGAATCAAGTTCATGCTGTTAACAACGTTATAGTTATTCTTTTTTGCAAGTTAAGTAGTGATTATAGGAAAAATGGATCAAACTATATATACTGTGCACATGAAAATTAGAAAATTCGAAGTCTTTTATCACATGAAGTAACTAATCAAGATCTCTTGAAACAGACAATACAAGAGGAACTCACCAGGGTGAATTCAATAAAAGCAATGCGGGTCTGGTGATGATAGTCTCCAAGAAGCCTCAAATGTTGAATCTAGAAAGAAATCAATATGATACGAATTGAAAAAAGACACAGCATATCTTATAGTATAAACAATTGGCTATAGTCAAAATCAAACATGTACCTCTCCACAGGCTGTTCTAAAGAAATCTTTCAGCTCCCTTTGTGTGACCTGCACCAAAAAAAAAACGAGACATAAGATGAGCAGATGAGTTTCTCCACTGCTTGATTAGTACTGAACATAACAGAGTTTTTCCAAATTAAGATTACCTCCTTGTCAATATTTGTACAGTAAACAGTCTTCACACATTTCTCGCGCTCTTCCTCAGACTTGAAGAAAGAAAGCATCAGTACACAAACTCAGTGATCTACAGATTTCTAATTGGCATTAATCTCAAAAGATACTAACGCCATAAGATTATACTACAACTCAACTTACCGTTGGGAGGAAACTCGGGTTAACAGGTGTAATAGCTGTTTTGGAGGGACGAACCTTAATAGGATGAGAACCAAACAGAGTACCTGATATACTTAAAGCAGACCTAGCTCCCTCTGAGACATTACTTCACTGATTAGTAAACAACAACAAGAATATTTCAAGTGGTGAGAAAGTTGAAAGTAAAAGTACCTTCATCAGTGAACTCAATGAAGGCAAAACGAAGAATAGATTTACTGTCACCGCAAATACGACAATCAACAACCTTTGATTTAAACACAAAGATGAACAATAACGCGTATGAGACTTTTGAGTTTAGAGCTTATAAAACAAAATGGTTGTAAGATTATTCTAAGTACCTGGCCACAAGAAAGAAAGAGAAGAGCAAGTTGCTCCTCAGTAGCCTACAAAAAGATATAAATAGACGGCTTTGGTTATTTGTGGATTACTTATGAGAAAGCGAGTTCTCGAGATAGAGATGATCTTTTCAGACCTGTTGATCAATGTCTGAGACATATACAGTTCTCCTGATTTCATCTGTATTCTGAGCCAAGCTTGTTTTTCTGTTCGTCCATCTTTTCCCTTGGCCAAAGTTCCTTCTCTGTATTAAGCGAATAAGACCGCATTTTTCTAACAGGCTATTCAAATATAACAACACAAAATATACACTTGCATGCAGTTATATATTGTACTCAGACATTGAAGTGCGACAACACATTTCATATTTTCTCATAGCTTAATCAAAACTTGAGTAAATTAACCCCTTTTCTTAAACTAAAATTGTAAACACGAAAAAAAAAAGAGTCATAAGCATTTTGGTCAGACATTGAGAAGGCACTGCATGAAACGTAACAAATACAACATATATATAGGCCCATAACTCAGAGATGATATATATTTTTACCATTGGATCAAAATGGCCGTTCTCCACAGCAGGAGTAGGTTGCATCATTGCGATATTATTGTTAGGCCATACCATATTATTACTCACATACCCAGAGTGGGGTTGAACAAGTGAATGTGGAACATATTCCTTAGCCATCGGATTCAACTTAGAAAACTTATCCAAACGACTTATCTCACTCTTGAGAATCTCTTCACTGTTCTGGTCCTTTGCTGGGTTTGATGTCTCAACAGAGGAATTGGATTCAGGGGTCTTCTGATCATCAGAATATGGCGGCTTCGTATCAGCTTCTAAGACATTGTTATTGTCTTGACTCTGACCAGAAGAGTCCATTTTCATCACATCAGCATTTTCCGAGACTACCATGATCATTCGCACAATAAGATGAATCTGTGGATAGTAAAATAAATATCAAATAACAATCAGACTGACAAGAAAAAAAGAGAGAACATGATAATACCAACCCGTTATTAATCAGTGGAATTCCAAACGATTACGAGCAAGAATGTCTTGGAGAACAAGATTTTTATAAGAATGAACTGGAGAAAAGTTGGAACATTAAGCTCCTTTGGTTATAAACATATTTTCAAGTCAAGATATATATACAAACACAATTAATTTCATTAATTACTTTTGTCAATTGTCAACATCAATTTATTCATTGTTCTTACTAAAAAATAATATTACTTTCGTTAACAAGATTACTTTCCTTAACAAGATTCTAATATATATAAAAACAAGATTTTAATAATTTCTCTCATTGAATTACTTTTCTTTTCTTTCTTGGTAACAAATTTCACTATTTTTATTTCCTTTGGCAACAAATTTAAACCTTCTCTTATACACAAAGATGGCAATGGCATTTTACTCATAGGTGGTATAAGCAATATAAAAAGTTAAAAGTAAACCAACTGATGAAAAAATAAAACATTGATTGGTTTATAAAAAAATAATGTATGTCATAGTGTTCATTATAAGAAAATAATGTATGTCATAATGTCCTAGATTTTAAATTATTTTAGTCAAGAACATTTTTAATTTCTTAAAGTTTGCATGGATGTATTCTCCCAAATCATAAACTTTCATAGCCCAAGCATCGAAGTTCTAGAGTATATAGGAGAACAAAGAAGCTGTTAAGACAATTAAAAGCTCGCTCCAATCGTTCATGGCTAATGGTCCACCGTTAATTCACTGCTAACTCGGTCTGTAAATTTATTCTCTCTTAATGCGTTATTTTTTTCTGAAGGTTCGAAAATTATGTTTGCTGATCCTAAAATCTCTAGATGGTTTTTTGGTTTTGGTCTCATTTGCACAATATTACGGATCACTTTCTGATAGATTATCCATCATTCCACTACTCCAGTTCAATCACGTTTAACTGCGAAATTAATGTGTGTCGAAAAAGATAAACACACTTTGGTGATATAGGTAACCAAATAAATTTTCTTAAATGTTTTCGTATATCACAACTCGAGATGTTATAATTTATCATTTCTCAAAGAATGCAATATTCTCGTTGCATCTAACGGAAGGTTTCAAAACTCTTCTCGGATCAGACTGAGATGACTAACCAGTTCTGATACTATTTTATAATGCTCGACCGCCCTCAGCTAATGGGTCACCCATGTCCATCACTCGGCCAGTGGACCCATCCCATCCGACAGACGGTGCATTAATTTTCCTGAAGGCTCGAAAGTCATGTTTATTGATCCTGCAATTCACCACATTATCGTGCTTTGACCTCATTCGCAAGGTGTCACAGATCACTTCCCGATAAATCACCTATCCTTCCATTACTTCAGTTCAAACACGCTTAACTCTGGAGTTCTAAACGGATGTGTATAGACAAAGATAAGCGCACTTTGATGATATAGATAGCGAAATCAGTTCTCTTAAAAATTTTCATATATCACAATTCAAGATGTTAGAATCTGCATACCAATTATATCATATGGAATTGTTGTTAAAAAGTGAAGTCTTGGTTTAAGGAATACCAAGCATACCAATAACCTAGTTGGGATGAGGGGTTCAGGTCGATGTTACGCAGAGCCAAGAATCCACAAGACGGGTTGTTACATTAGAAGTCGATTTACCTTTTTGGTCAACCATCAATTTAGAATTTCAGAGTTTAATATGTTTGGACTAGAGTGATGAAAAGATTGATGACTTAACACGTAATAGCGTGCAAATGAGACTAAACACACAAAAATATCAAGTGGTGATTTCTGGATCAATATACAACGATGTCGATCTTTAGGAAAAATTGACATACTATTCATTAGACGGAATGGAACCCACGGATCAAAACGTTCACTAGACGAATAGAACTCACGGATCAAAACAAGCCATCGACGGTCGGAGTATTATAGTGACCATTGTATCGATGGCATTGACCAATGAACATCATCATAAGAGGGCTATCAAGGAAACTTAGTAAAGTATAAGGTCTAGTGTGCAATTAAAGAGAATCTAGTTTAAATGCGAATAGTCTCGTCCTTTTTACAGTCTCGTCCTCGTATTAATTTCCCTGGTCCGCAGAAAATCCAAAAAAACCGATATTCTATTACGTTTGGTCATCATTGACATGTTCATTGGCCCATCTCCGACACATACACCTCTCCTAAACCGCCGTAACAACCACCCCCCTCGCACCGCAACCGTCTCCTCCGCCCTACCCGATCTGTTTCTCGCGGCTATCTCCCTCCTCTTCCTCTGCTCCTCTCCAAAACCTCTCCTCTCCCTACCTCCCAACAGATTCTCTTTCCCTCCAACTCATCGCCGCAGATCCGCCGCCATGTCCCGTCGATCTCCTCCTCCTCAGGATCGTTTCGCCAATCCTCAATCGCTCTCCGATTGGCTCGAACCGCGTCTACCTTCCGACTCGTTCGCCGCGTGGGGAGTCAAACCGGGGACCAAAAACGTCCACAACCTCTGGCTCGAGCTCTCCGACGGCGAGACCTCGATTTCCGATTCCACGCCTCCGGTGCGCACCGTCAACGTCGTCACGGTCCGCGTGATCGGGAGAGACGGGAATATCCTCGTGGAAGGTCTCCAGGAGTTATCCGACGGGAGCGTCCGCGAGAGGTTTCGTCCGTTATCGGAGAAGATGAAGCCGGACGAAACTCCCGACGAAGCGGTGTTTCGCGCGGTTAGAGAAGAGCTCGGATCTATTTTCGATGATGGCGAAGACGACGTCGTAGGGAGGATCAAGATTCTTCCCGGGAGTTATAGTAGGAGAGTGGAGGAGAAGAACTCGATGTCGTATCCGGGGCTGCCCGCGCGTTATGCTCTCCACTCGGTGGATGCGACTGTGGAGGGATTACCGGAGGATGGTTTCTGCACGGATGAGAATGAGTGTGGTGGAGAGTCGATGGAGGACTCGGAGGAAACACGAGCCGCTGGTAAAGCGGTTACAGTGAAACGGCATCACTGGAAGTGGGTTAGTCCCGGTTCGATTCGACCTTAGGGACTTTGAAAATAGCGTTCCGCATTTGTTAACTGATTCATTAGTCACTTGAATAATCAATAACCATGTAGAGAGTACATATACACATTCTTATTATAGCATTCTTCAGTATAACTCATCTTCGTCGCTTGGATTTGTTGTTCTATTGTCTAAATATTCTCACAAGTTCTTGATCTTATTGTATCTTTCTATCTTTCTTTTTCGGTTTCACTGTTTTGTGTTTTTGCAAGACCTTTATAATAGAGCTTTGTCAAATCTTATATAACCCCTCTTGCAAGTTACAGAAACTACAATCCATCATATCACATGTAACTTTACATTATCTCAAGTAGTTGATACTAACTTAACTAAACTCAACTGAACAACCAAGCCGGAAAGCTATATGTACACACAAAAGTGGCACTAACTACGTACGTGGAGAGTGTTAGCACAAGAACAGCTTATGTATGGGAGAGTAGAAAATCTAACTGTATAAATATAACAAATAGGTATCTTGTTTGGATCATTGTGGGGCATCTTGTGTTGAGGTCTCAGTGGACTGCACCTGACGAACGAATTGCCCTTTGATTCGAGGTCGTTGCTCTGCTAATTTCTTCCGGCTCTCATAACGGACCTGTTTGCAAAAGTCATTAACAAATGTTTAGAAGCCGTTGGTTCTTGACAAAGCCGTTATGTGTGTTCGTCATGAGTTTTAAGTTTTTATACCTTTTTCTCAAAGCACCTCTCCTTGCGCTTCATCCTGAATTTGTTTAAAGCGGCTTCCCGTTGAAGAGATTGCTGAAGTTTCCCAACAGAAGAGGAGTATCCTTCTTCGTTCCTCTTCTCTAAAAGCTGCTGATGATGATAATCAGTGTAGCTACTGCAGTGATTGCCTGTTCCACTATGTTCTGTTGCAGAGGAGATGTGTCTTCTCTCCTCCATATCCATTGAACCATCCCGCTCTTGCAAACCCTCGGGTTTACCTTTGAACGGGTGAAACATGGAACTGTACTCATGCGGGCTGACAGAACTAGGACTTGGAGACAGCGAAGCAGGAGCCATGGCAGATGCGTGAGCTGCGTTAGGACCAGGGAACTGTATAATAGGAGCTGGCGTTGGGTAAGAGCCCTGTCCAGGCCAAGAATTCATCTGGTTGCTAAAAGGCGGACCAGGAGAATCAGAGCTATTGTAGAAGCTGGCCTCGTTTCTTCTCTGAGCGCTTGGAGGCGGTTCAGATACATTGAATTGGTTGATTAGCACAGTGTTGTTATCATCTCCACTTGCTGCAGCGTTCTTTCTTTGATCGGTGACCAAGGGAGAGACCGAACATTGTGTCTGCAACGGCCTGTGAACGTACCTGGCAACAAGAAACACAACACAAACACTCAGCAGAAAGAACGACAAGTATTGAAAGATTAGTATTAGAGATTAGACAACTAACCGTGTGAAAGCCGAGGCACTAGACGGATGAAGAGAGGGTTGTTGGTTCTCACACGTGTCAGGTCTTCTCAAGGAGAGACCAAGCTCTATCCGAGAATGATCGTATTTAGCAACGCTTTCTTCTCTGTTGTTGCTTTGTCCGTTTCTTCTAAGCGATGCTCCCATGAAGTCAATGGCCTCTTTGGATGAGACTCTTGGGATATCCTCCACCACGTCGGCGCTCTCACCTTGCATCTCTGGTCTTGAACATGAGCTCTGCAAAGAACGTGATTTTACTAAAAAGTTAGGAACACAATCATATACATAAGGTGGAAGGGATACAGCAACTGAGAATAAGAATCTAACCTGATCATCACCACCACCATTCCCAATCACAGGATCTTCCTGACCTCTCTGGAATCCATTCACGTGGTTACTGGTTGAGTTGTTTGCGGATGCACCCTCAGGTTTCTGCTGTCCAAGACTCTCATCTACTGGGAAGTTACTACCAGGAGCAAGTGACTGCAAAGATGATCAAGAAAAACAAGAAATCTGAGAACTCAATTATCTTTTAATAGACAACGAAATTTCCCAGAACTTATATAAGGATGGTTAAGTTGTAGATTGCTCAGGGACACAGCAGGTAAAAAAAAGATAGCAAGAAAGAAACATACAGTTTGTCTTCTCCAGACATGTTGCCAGAGATTCCTCAACTCATTCCTCCTCAAAGGCTTGACAAGATAGTCAGCCGCACCTTTCAACATGCACTTATAAACCGTATTAACCGAATCCTGTGTCGACATCACTGAGAGAAACAAAAAAACAATAGAATCAGCCAACAATTATTTCAAAAACTAAGAGGAAGTAGCAGACGTTATATAAATGTCACATACTTATGACAGGAATGTTCTTGCAGAGATCATGCTCCATGATAAGTGTTAGAAGAGCGTATCCGGATATCGAAGGAAGATCAACCTCTGTCAATATCAAATCAACACTCTCAGGCTTCCCTCTAAGCATCTCCCAAGCTTTCAAGCCATCAGGTACGGCAGCAACTGAGAAGTCACAAAGGAACCATATTAAACCATTTTTCTTTGGGGGAAAATATCAGCAGAGATTAAAAAGAAAAAGTCTTTGTTTCTAATCGAATTATGTAACGACACATCAGATTCAGTAATTCAATAGATTTTCAGACAACAATAAATTTACTAAGAACAATCAAGGTTCAGACAAACAATTCGAAAAGACAGAGATTCCCCAAACAACAAAACACAAGGGAATTAATGTCTTAGAACTAACCTCTGTAACTGCATTTCCTGAGGAGAGCAGAGATAATCTGTCTGGTGGAATCGTCGGCTTCCACGAGCAATACCCTAAGCGATATCTTCGGGAGAAACCTCTCCCACGTCACCAGACCATCGCCGCCGCCCTCTGCGGCGTCCTTCCGCCGCATCTTCCGCCGCGTTAACTTTCCTCCGCCTGCCTCGGGTGATTTCTCCACCACCGTCACCTCAACAACTTCGTCGCTCACTTCTCCCATCTCACAGTCACTCGCTGAAAAGACAAATTCCGATGAAAGTTCCAGAAGAAGAAGAAAAGAAACGATATTGTGAGTGGACGAAAAAAAAATCTTATGCTTCTCTATATTACAGAGGGAAAAGAAAAAATATCTTGAAATCTGGCGAATGTTCGAACGGCTGAGATTTGAATCCCGAGGCCAACCGACCGTGATCCGACGGTCAAGATGCTAGTAGAGAAGGATTCTGAAAATATCTAGTAGAGTTGGCTGACGTGGCCACTTTGCCACATCAGCAAATACTGTAGGAGAGACAAAGAGATCCAGTCCAATACGCCAAACAACCTTTTATTTAATTTAATTCTTGTGGTGGCTGGGCGTTGATTACTCTGTGGTTCATATGTAAAGTTGAGTTATAATATAAACTTATGCTTATTCCGAAATTCTTTATTAAATTATTATCGTATCGTATGTTAGTTGTAATAACTTAGGAATGTTAGTGAATTGCTTAATTCAACAGCATAGTAGATTATTAGACTTTGAAGCTATCACGTTGTTTTTAAAAACGTTGAAGCTATCAGCCTATTACCACAGATGATTATGTTTTACTTTAAAACAAAAAAATGTGTAATTGCCAAACGATTAGTGGTATTTTATCAAACAATTGCTTTTTTAATGAACAAAAAGACCTAAAAAATCCCACTCGTGACTTTAGGATAAAATATCAAGCGAATAAAATATCTAATGCAAGTGGTAAACAAGTATCTCTATGACTCTATACAATCTATCCACAAAGGTAATGAATGAGTTTGAATTTTTATTTTTGAACGAATAATGATATTTTCTATTCAAAAATTCTGATATATTTCAGTTACTAATACATGATTTTTAATATCTTGTTTTCAAAATCACAGCAGAGTTTTGTTCTTTTTCCTGTTTTTTTTTCTAAATTTCTTTTCCTTGTTGACAAAATACGCCAGAGTTATCTAATACTCCCTCTGTTTCTGAATAAGTGTCATTCTGATATTATTTACGCAGATTAAGAAATCATTTAATTTTGCATGTTTTCCATATAAAAACACTATTACCCATACACTTACTCCTATTTCAACTAATAGAAAAATAATCTGCAAAATAAAATCAATAAATTCTGCATCGAAAACCTAAAACGACACTTATTTTACAACAAAAAATTTCCTCTACAGTGACACTTATTAAGAAACGGAGGGAGTAATCAACAAACGAATGATCATTGTATCAACAAAATTTGGGGAAAAATCAGTATTACAGACACATTATGACTATTTAATTTCGAGGATGATATAATAGGAAAATAATCGAATTATCGATCATGGTTCACCGAAATTTATCAGCATTTTGGGTTTTGTCAACATTGTCAAGGTAGGGACAGCGTGAGGAGTTTTTAAGTTATTTCCGCGGCTAGATATTTTGTAGGGATAAGGCAGAGACAGAAGAACGAGACACTTGTTTAAAACCCGTGGTTTTACTGGACAAGAGTTCGACACGTGTAAGGTGGTAATCTGACACAACCATTCACCTTTGATAGTAGCTGTCAGAGCCAATAAATATCTAATTTTCATGTCGCTTCACGCGCCATGCGTTTAATCGATAACCCCTACTCGCTCTCTCGTTCCACTTACTTTCCTTGACCAATGCCTTTTCTTTTCTTTCCTTTTCTTTTTTTCCTAACCAAAACTTGCAAGTGTAATATTTTACCTGAAAATTTCTTACTTCCGAACTTCTTAACTGCCTTAAGTTGAATATATACTAAGTTTATGATCAACACCTGAAGGTAGATGGCAAAAATATAATCCATTTAAAACGTCAAAAAAATTTAACCAGTTGGTTATTGTTTGTCTGTACATGGTTTATAACATTTTGTAAAGTGCCGTGACTTTGTTTGGATGATAACGCACGCTAGTGTAGAAGTTTGGTGGATGGAGTGATGACTTTTGGTTTAAGGAATAGAAGAAATCTAAAGATAGTTTTGGACCTAACTTAAACGAACATGGCCCCAATCCTTTTTCAAACAGATATTTTTTGTCTGTTCGATACTTTTCATCCCTTTTTTTTGTGTGGCCAACTAAATTTTGATATTTTTTTTCTATGTCTCTTTACAGTCTGTAGGATCTTTTTCTCCTTTTTCTTTTTAGGTGACTCGAGATATTTTGAAGTCGTGTACTCATGTGGCGATTGTCAGTCCATTTATAAACTAATTAGATATTAATGTGATTTAAACATCACTCGAGACGACAATCTAAGGGGGGTGTATTGAACTAGGAGTTTTAGGTGATTTGTATTAAATTGTCAAATCCACT